>CM040240.1:249917473-249990772 GCA_022545495.1 Chrysanthemum lavandulifolium | reverse complement strand
TCTCTAGAATTCCACTTATACGCCACCTTGTTGTTATGGTTTGATGTGTATGTGAAAACTAATATCCTACAATTGGTATCAAGAGCCATGGTTAGATCATATCTTGCACATCTTTGGATTTCTAGTGGTTTTAGGTGGTTTTGAGTTTGAAAAGTTTAGTGGTTTGTGCATCATTTGGTTGATTTCTTGTGTTAAAGCTTGGATTTTGCTAGTACTTTTATGTTTAGAATCATCACAAGTGTTTAGGTTTTCATTTGGTAAGCTTGAATCATCTTGGTTGGGTTGTTTTGGATTGAAAAGTGATGTTTATGTTGTTTTTCATGCTAGCGACTTGACCTCTGAGTCGTTTCTTAGTAGCGACTTGCTTTGCAATTTTGTAGCGAGTTACGCTTTGGAGCTAGCGACTTAGGCCTAGCGACTAACAAGACAAGTAGTGGACTCTCCACTACGGGTGGCGACTTGGTGTTAGCGACTTGGTCTCAGAGCGAGTTGCTCTTTAGCGACTTGAATCTTTAGCGACTTGTCTAGCTTAATCACGCCAAAATTTTGCTAGCGACTTGAGGCTTAGCGAGTTACTACTTAGCGACTTGCATTTGTTTAGCGACTTGGGACTTTAGCGACTTGGTGGTATAGCGAATTAGGTGTTAGCGACTTGGTGCATTATCTTCTAGCGACTTGGGTGATTGTTTTACGGTTTCTCTTGATTTAGTAAAATCCGTGAAAGAATCTATTTCCGGTTTAATCATAGAGTTATAAAATCCCGATAAACTGTTAACATGTCTACCAACGTTCCTACTATCATATCCATCGTTGCCGAGGATGTTCAAGCAAGTGGTTCATATACTCGTCCACCCATGCTTGATGTAATCGACTATGATTCTTGGGCTCAACGAATCGATTGTCTTGTCTTGGAAAGGATAATGGTGTCAACATTCTCAAATCCATTGATGAAGGACCATATCGAGTTGAGACGACTAGAGATGTACTTGATAATGCTCAAGATGGAACTCGATTTACTGAATGGATGGACCAAAGATGTATGATGAGCTTGATGATAAGGAGAAAAGAGATTCGATCTTGATATCGTGGCTTCTAACATTGTTCTTCAAGGTCTTCCTAAAGACATCTACAAGTCGATCAATCACAACACCGATGCAAAGGCGTATGGGATAACGTCAAGATACTTCTCTCGTGTTCGAATTAGCTATGGAAGACAGAGAATCACAACTCTATGACTAATTTAAACACTTCAAGATGAAACCGATGAGAGTATCTATGAGTACTATGTGTGATTTCATAAGTCGGTGAATGATATGAGGAACATCGAATGACTATGCCTAACATTCAATTTGAACTCTAAATTTGTGAACAACATGAATCCCGAATGGATTTGTTACTTCGTGAATCACTAAAGGATTGAAGAACTCTATGCCTTCCTTCTTCTTCGAAATGAGATACATGCCATGTTTGAAAAGATGATTCTTAATCGGTTCAAATCCAACCGGGAGAGACTAGCTCATCTAATGACTCAACCGCCTTCTACTCAAACATCGAATCACAACCAAAGCCTCACAAGTCATAACCCACGGGTAATGGTAATCACAAACTCATTCCCTAGACCTGTTCAAACAAGCCGATATCGATGCACACGCTGGTAACATCATTGATCAACTAGCCTTTTCCGATTAGTCAAAACATGAATTCTTCTCCCACACAACCAACAACAACCTCGTAACAAAGATTCAACCCACACAATCAAGCTTACCGGCAGACGGGAGGATCGCAGCAACCGCTCAGAACGACATATTTAGCAATGTGGTGACCAGGTGGAGTCGGTAGAGGTTATGTTGGTAATCGTAATAGAGAAAAGAATGGTAATCAAGGTCAAACTAAGCCGATCAAATGCTACAACCGTGGTGGTGAGGACACATTGCAAAGGAACCGCATATCCAAAACGCCCGCGTAATGCCGATTATTTCGTAGATAAGATGTCGCTTTGGATGAAGAGGAGTTGTTGTTTCGTCGAGGGCAATGCCAAGACCTATGATGTCGTCGCGTGGATGAGCAAATTTATTCGTGAAATAGGTCACAATCATCGAATGCCTTCAAGTCGCTGACAGTGATGCATACGACTGGCGCGATGATGATGGACATACACACACACAATTTTTACGGCTAGCATTTCTCCAATGGTTTCTCCTAAGGTCTCATCTTCACCACAAGTCGCCCATCCAAAGACAAACTCACCTCGTGAGGTATTAAAACTATACGATGATGCTCGATGTACAAAAGATGCATGACAGTACAATTAATCCAAACTATTGAATCAAATATTGAAAATATGGATAATATCATGTTGTCCCATATGATCAATATGTGAAACAAAGTGAAAGTGAAGTCAGCACTAAGTGATGCATCTTCTCGCAATCAACAATAACTATGTTTTTATGAATACACCGCATGTGCCCCTAATGATTCTTGAATTTTAACTAAATGCCTATAAAGAACGTGTCGCTATCTATGAACAACGCGGCAAAATTTGAGCTGACTTCTCGTGAGCAGGAAATGGATGACCAAGTAGCGCATAATCATTAGAAAAGTAATTTTCAAGAAGAAGTATTAAACAAGAGTTAAATTCTTGCAAGAAAGCTTTCTAAAACCAAGCTACAAAACAAGAACTTCAAGAAAATGTGAAAATGCTTACAAGAATTTAATGCAAAGGAATCAAAACTCTTGAAAGATTAATCCAATCAAAATTTGAAAACAAAATTGAAAACAAGTTGTACATACAAGGAACACCATTCAGATCGCTTCACATGATCACTAAGCATAGTAGTCTAAGCGATAAGCATAGTATTCCCCTCATTGAGGAACCAAATCGGAAGTTATTAAAAGGCTAGAAATGCTCAAGTGGTTCTTTATGATGGCAATGAAACTTTAAACCTCAGATGTAAACCTAGTTGCGCTGAGTGCACCGAGGAAGATAAGAAATCGGATGAAGTCACTCAGGAAAGATGAACAAGAAATTAGATGATCCCAAACAAGGAGTAAGAAAATAAAGATCACACCCCATGATTACGTTAAGGAAAACCGATTTCGAAAGTTTAAGCCTCGCACATATGTTGACTCCCGAACAAGTTTTTTGAAAATAGATCTAGATAAGCGAAAGTCAAATATTGTTGAAACAAACCTCCCTTTGAAAATGCCAGAATGACCGTGGATCCATCCTAATACACCAATGCATCTTTGCTCCTAGAACAATTGCTACCAAAAGCAAGACCTTAATTAGACAATATGTTATATTTCAACTATTTGTTGATTTTGAGAAAACTTGCAAGAAAAGGATCACACCATCGGTATAATCGAAGGAGAAAGGGTTTTGAGCAAATGAAAGAAAGTTATTTAACTGAGGTCATGCCTTTCTTTAAACTTCTAAAAGATCACTTTGAGAGTCTTAAAAAGGGATAGAAACCTATATTAAGTGGAATGGAAAAGGAATTTGATGCAATGATAGCTGAAGTTAGTGACTGAGCCAGCACTAAAATATAATGAGATTGAGAGGAAAACTTGCATACACTAAATGAGAACTCGATTTCGAATGTATTGCTCAAGATGTGTTTTTCATCGCTACAAATTATTCCATTAATGCTTCCAAATTTCATGAATTATCTCCATGCCCTAAAGTCTCCATGATCGTGTCAATGAGCTTGAAAACTAATCAACTAAACAAGAAAATTGAACTCGATGATCATAATTTGGTTAAACATTTTTCTAAACTAGAAGTCGAGCATTTTAATTTACAACTAAAATATCAACATCTTAAAGAAATGTCAAAATTCAAATATCAAGACATCCTCGATGCTCCAGTTTGATGCGCTTTTCAAATTAACAAACGTGATGATCGATTCAAGCTCATCATGCAACACGATCGTAAAGTTGAAAGCCCAAATCTCTCAATTAAAGGGTCAACCAACACATGACAGCTCCCAAATACCTCCTCCTTAGATTCTCGTAATTCTCAAATGCTTCATCTTCAAAACCTAGTAAATACATTACAAAAGGAAAACGAAAGTTTTCTAGAAGAAAATGAAAAGGTTAAACGTCATTTCAATGAGTTATTTGAATCAATAAAGGTCACCGTAGTAACAAAAATAATCGAACAAATAGCTTCACTGCAAAAGAAATTGAGAATCAAGAGTCGTAAAAGTGGAAAATGCCAATGACCAATGGGGAGAATGGTGTATCAAAGGTTCACTCTTGTAATAAATATGCTTTGTCTGGTGAAATATGTCCTCCTCATCTCGTGAACAACAAACTTGTTGTTCAAACATACTTCTATCCCTTAAGGATTGCCTAGAATGTCCTGCGCGAGATTGTGAAGAGGATAAGTTAGAGAAACCTCATGATAATGCAATTGGACATGCATGCTTATATGCCAAACGATCTCAAGAAATCCTAGAATGCTTGATCACCACATGCCCAAAGTCCTTAAAGTAGAGAGTTAATCCTTTGATTCCATGTTCGATGCCCAATGCCAAGTATGATATTCATTCGATGCCCAATGTCTTGAATGTGAACCTTAGCGCCTTTTAAGTAGTTCGTGATCCTGATCCGGCAATGCTATGAAAGAGAACTCAAGTGCCTTCTAGGAGTACAAATCCCAAAGACTTCTAGTTTAAGAAAGTGAACCTTAGTGCGCCAGATGACAGTTCGTGATCCCGACATCTAAACAGTGATGAAAAGAATAGTAAAACCAACTAATGTTCCCATTCCTGTACTGTGAGTAATCATGACATTAAAGTGGAGCAGTCAAAGTCTCAAGAGAATACAAGGAATGATAGGACCTGCAAGCCAAGAATGTGCACTGAAAAGAGCAGAAGAACAATCTAGGAACTTAAGCTTGAATCGAATAAAACGAATCGTGGTTGATTCTAGTATTAGCCAGGCGCATCAGAATTAATTCGACCGATACTATTTCAAAACCTTGTATTAATGTCTCCTTGAATTCGCTTTCTAATCATGAATGTGGTGTTACTGTTTGACTAATGATGTTAATTGTCCGCTAATGTTGTTAATGCTATAAAGGCAAAAAAGGCAAAACGAAAGAAAGTTAGGAAACAAAGTGAAACCCATAGTGAAGAACATTTAGTAAGATATGCTATTATTGGATACCGCTGGTCATAATAATAATCGCATAATGCCCACTAGAAATGGATGCCCATCGTAGAACTATTCTTAAGGAAGTGAGCATCGCGAATAGGCTAATAACAACACATAGCATCGCATCTATTCACAATGATTCCGCCTTAATTTATGATATGAATGCTTTTTCTCTACATGCGGTGTTCCAACCATTGTTACTAACCAAATGGAACCCATTCTGCATGGGGATCCCAATTATCCAGCTTATCCATTCTTGTCTGTGGTTCAACCGCAGATCGCTCAAATTGCTCGCGGGCACTGGACTCAGCTCGCTCCAAGCATATGATCGGCGACCGGTCACGGCTCATGAACTTCGCGAGCAAATCTACCGGAAGCTTAGATTCGGAATGATCATTTCTGCACACATGGGTTATGGAGACTATGTTGTTGGCAAAAGTGTTATCTCTGTGGTTTACTATGTAGAAGGTCTTGGTCACAACTTGTTCTCTGGTGGTCAATCCTCGCATTCTCGATCTAGAAGTAGCCTTCGAAAACATACCGCTTCGTTAGAGAACTTGATAGTAAGGAACTTTAAGAGGTTCACGTGGTTCAAATCTATACACCATCTCTATCGAAGATATGATGAAGTCTTCTCCAATTTGCTTAACGTCAAAGGCCTCTAAAACAAAGTCATGGTTATGGCATCGCTGCCTCAATCACTTGAACTTCAAAGACCATCAATGATCTCTCCGTAAAGGACTAAGTTGTGGTTTACCTAGACTCGGGTATGAAAAGGATCATCTTTGTTCAAAGATGTCAATTGGGAAAGCGCGAAGTATGCCCATAAACCCAAACCTACTAACCCCGCCACGTAAGTTCTTCATATGATTCATATGGATTTATGGACCAACGAGGGTGCATAATATATTTGGGAAGAAATATAGCAGTTGGCTTGATGATTACCTAGATTCACCTGGTCAAGTTCTTATGGACAAAGGATGAAACCCCGATATCATCATCAAACTCATCAACGCAAATTGCAGTGTTCTACTTAACAAAAACAAATGTAATAATAAGAACATATAATGGAACCGAGTTTTTCAACAAACAACTCAATAATTTTATGAAAGTGTTGAATCACCATCAAAGAAGTGTTCCATGAACTCCCAATGAACGGTTTAGTTGAAAGACTAAATCGAACTCTTGTAGAAGCCAGCTAGAACAAAGGTCGATTTACTCAAAGGTTCCAATGTTTCTCCGGGTCAAGTTATCACCATCGCATGCTACACACAAAATCGCTCCCTCGATTCATTAATCGCTCATGGAAAAACTCCATATGAACTTGTCCACAATGTAAAAATCTAATCTCTCTTCTTTCGAGGTTCGGTATCATTGTTATCCAACCAACGAGGGACAAGACTTAGGCAAACTTAGAGCTAAAGCGCATATTGAGTATTTGTGGTATGTTCCAAACAAAAATGGGTACCGAATCTACAACAAAAGAACCCGAATATCATCACGGAACAATTCACGCTATGTTTGATGAGTCGACCGTCAAAATGGCTCTCGACAATCCAGCTCAGACCCGACTTCAAGATAGTCCCATTGGTTAATCTCTTGTTCCAAACTCCTCTCATGAAACTCCATATGTACCTCCATCCAAGATGATTTAAAGAAATTGTTCGATCCTATGTTTGATGAACTTTATGATCCAAGTACTAATGAGGTATCGATCCTCGCAATGTAGGTCGCTCATATTCCCGAATGAAGTAAATCCTCGCCTCAATATCTTTAAGTCAAGAAGCGCCATCACGATCCTTCAGCCTCATCAACAAATCATCATTCTTAAATGTACATCATGGACCTCTCGTCATCAATGATGAAGTTAATCCTTTGGTACCTCGAGATGCTCTATTTGAAAACATATTTGCCTCTCAATCATCGTAACCATCTTCTTCGTGAGACATCGACTGCCACTTTAGTCCCTCAACTACTACCACATGAACACCTTTAGAAAATGGACTCACGATCACCCACCAGACAACATCATTGGAAATCCTCTCGTCCCTGTGATCAACATGGAAACAACTTGCAACCGATGCCTTATGAAGCTTCTTCAACTCCATACTATCTAAGATCGAACTAAAAGATGTTAAACCGCCATGAATGAAGATAGTCGGTTCAATGCCATGCAAGATAAAATTCATGAGTTTGATCGACTGATGTACGGGAGATAGTACCGCTCCGCATCGTAAGCTATGATTATTGCTCTTAAATGGATCTTCAAAGTGAAACTTGATGAGCATGGTGATGTGTTGAAGAAAAAGGCCTCGATTAGTCTAAAGGATACCGCCGAGAGGAGGGTATTGATTTTGAAGAATCTTTTGCTCCGTTTCCGAATCGAGGCAATCGTAATCTTTCTCGCCAATGCCGCTAGTAAGAACATGGTAGTCTATCGATGGATGTGAAGATCAGACCCCCGAACCGAGACCTTAAAGAAGTCAGCTCACGCCACCCAACCTGGGAAGGATTTGTAAATCAAGAGCATCCTACTCACGCTTATCGTTTGAAGAAGGCCCTTTACGGCTTAAAGCAAGCTCCAAGGGCATGGTATGATACATCCAAAGTTTCTTCTATCAAATGGATTTAGTAAAGGTGCAAATTGATCCAACATTGTTCACCGTGAAGTCGTGCAAACATTTAATTCATGTTCAAATTTATGTTGAATATATTATTTTTGCCGATGCACCCAATGAAATGTGATCGCTTTTCAAATGAAATGAGTTCAAAATTTCAAATGTCAATGATGGGACAAATGTCATTTTTCTTGGGATTTACAAATTCAGAAAGTCCTTGAGGTATTTTTATAAATCAATCCAAATATGCAATCGAGACCTTAAAGAAATTTCGATTTGATTCAAGTGACCTCGCTGACACTCCCATGATTGGACGAACCAAACTAGATGAGGACCACTCAGTGATCATGATCGACCAAACAAAATATCGAGTATGATTGGATCCCCGATGTACCTCACAGCCTAGTAGACCAGACATATTGTTCATTGTCAGCATGTGTATGTAGATACCGTGCTAAGCCTACTAAAAAGCACTCTTTAAGTTAAACCAAGTCTTTCTAGATCTCCAAGGAACCATCAATATGGGTCTTGCACCAAGGACATTCTGTGTCATGTCACTAACAAAGATATGCGATGCCGATCATGCAGGTGTCAAGATACTCGTCGGTACATCCGGAGGTGCTCGCTGGGTGATAAACTTGTGAGTTTGCCTTCAAAGAAGCAAATGAGTACTTTTATTTCCTCACAGGCCGAATACAGTCATGTCATCCTCACTGTGCTCAAATCTTATGGATGAGATCTCAACTATCCGACTATGGCTTTGAATTCAACAAACCTCTCAGACCGTGATTAACAAAGTGCTATTGCTCTCTCATGCAACAACGCTCAACACTCAAGAGCAAAGCATATCGACATCCGACATCATTTCATCAGGAACAAATGGAAAAGGTTGTAGAACTCTATTTTGTGAGGTCCGAATCGCTTAGCGTACATCTTCACCAAAGCTCTTCCAAGAGAACGCCTTAAGTTTATTCTTCCACGCCTTGGCTTAAAAAGCCTTCAACAGAACACTCAAACGCCTTCGTGAGGAAGATCAGGAGTAAAGGTTTATCTTCATCTATCTCTTGTAAATACTTATTCGAAAAACAAAATACAAAATTATAAAACCTTCAAAAAAATCAAATAGAAAATATAAAACTTTCAAAAAAAAAAAAAAAAAAAAATTTGAAAATTCGAAAATCTTCAAAAATATTGTCATTGTCATTTTTGTCATGTTTCTCTCGATTCGATAATATCTATTGTTGATGTTGTCATTCAAAGAATGACACGGACTTTAGATGTTGTTCATTTTTTATATATTAAAAAAAAAAAAAAAAAAAAAATTGAGAGAAAGAGAAAAAATGGTTTATTGTCATTTCAGCAAGAACTGCTTTTTCAAAGAAAGAACAGAGCCATGCTTTACCATATTTTCAAATTCCATGCTCGATTCTCTAAACATTTATCTCATTAAAACTAACTTTAAAAAATAACCCGCCTCTATTTTGAAAATCATCCGACTTATTTGTCAAAATATCAATCTCAATCAACAACCTATGTCATTGATTGAGGAGAATGATTTCAATTAAATTAAAAAGTTATTTGGCATTCAATTGTTTTCAAAAGATATTCATGCATGTTTTACCAATGGAGTTTAATGTCTAAAATCCGATCCTCATCGCTTAAAACGCTTTCATAATCAAGTCACAATTCTCCTCAAAAGCCTTCAAAATCAATTTAAATTATAAGAGATCACAAAACTCAAATGACTTGATAATTTGATCGGGGAGAATTTGTGATTTAAATTGGACTTAAACCGAGGATTCGTAAATGGTTTTACTAAGGATGTACATGTTATCCTCCCGCGTGTGACAAACGATTTCAAACATTCCATTCACATGTCGAGGGGAGCATCTATCTTACACCTATGACTTGAAACGTGATCATTTATCTCAATGCAGTGTGTTCTCTAGTATGTGCAAACCTCCTTTCAAACCTCGAGGCAATATGCTATGGGGGAGCAAAAGTATGAAAACCTCATCCTTCCCCAAAATACTTTATCTATCGGATTTGATCTCGATGTGATGTTGATATCTTTTAGAAAAATGGTAATCAAAGAAGTTAATTCTTCCTCTCGCCTCCGTGCGCAAAACGATTTCAAACATTTGATGCATATGTCGAGGGGAGTTCTCATTCAAAAAAATATCAAAACAATTTAGATACAAAATGCTTTGATAATACATCTTAAGTATCCGATTGATTTTCAAATGGTTTTCAATTGGTTCCAATGGCAGATGAATGATTCGCCCCAGACGGTCAAGTTTTATCACCTGCCACCACTGCGAATGGCCAACCGTAACAAACTTAAAACAATGGAAACAAATGCAATGAAGATCGTGGAGAGTATAGTGTTTCCTCGGTAATTATGTCCCAAATGAGCTATGCAATGAATCACCAAACTAATAATGATCAAGAGATTCGAATCGAAAAGAGTTTTGAATTATCATAACTAAAGAGAAAGTAAATTAATTACAGGCTTAAATGCAAATTAAAGAAAATTAAAAGGATAAAAATATTAAATAAACGCTTATCACTATTTTGCAAAATGATGTTTTGATTTTTCTTTATAAAACTTAAATTAAAAACTACGCGACGTACAAATGAAAATGTAAACCTAAACAATATTAATCCTAAAAATATTAAAATAATATTTTACAAACCTAATGATAAAAGAAAATTTTATAAAATAAAATTATTTTAAAACTATTTAATTAATTATTATTAATTAAAAACTATTTTTAACTATTAAATAATAGCCCAAATACAAGAAAATATAAAATAAAGCTAGAAAAATGAAATTATGACTTGGAAAATCTAAAATAACAAAGAGAATTTTCAAAACTATTTTTATGTTTTCATTATTTTTATTTTCTAGGAATTAAAACTATTTAAAACTACTTAAATTGCTTAAAATCCAAATTTAGCTAAGAAAAACTGAAAAATATTTTTTGACTTTTATATTTATCTCAACTTAAGAAAATGAAAACTTATTTTTTTGAAACTTTTCAATTAATTGTATTTAATGCTAATTAAAAGGCCTAAACCATTTAAATCAAGAAAATACCAAAAGACTTAGAAAATCTGAAAAATTCAAGAAAAGTCTAAATAATATTATGAATCCGTGAAAAATATATAAAACAGAGGGTTGTGTGCAAGAATATGGAATCGCAATGGAAACCGCTTATAAATAAGACTTGAGAAAAGCCAAAAGTCACAATTACACCAAACTTGCAGTAAGTTATAATAAGCTAAAAGTACTCAAATGAACTAAAAACAACTATCCTAAACCTCCGAGATCCAAACTGTTGAGATTTGATGATTTGGCCAATGAAAAAAACAGATTGAGGTGCCTACTGAGCCTAAGAACAAGCTACCAAATAAGCTAGAAATTAAAAACCGGATGCGGAATCTACACTAGACCGCCAAGAGCTTGTAAACCAAAAATCAGACTTGGACAAGCTTAAATGAGCTCAGGACAAGTTCAGACAATTGCGTATAATTTCGCTAATCATCGAGCGTATACAGTGGAATTACAATCATATTGACATGGGCTTTGGAGATTATAAAAATTTACAAAAATCTAAAAATTGGTAATAAGAAAGTAGACCGCTTAAAGTTTTTAATCCTACAATTTCTATTTGATTTATGCCCTTAAATGAGCTCATGAAAATTCACCCACCGGGCTCAAAATCACATTTTCGCTAATTGACTTTTTGATGCTTTGTAAATTTGACTTTTATGAACTTTGCATCCAATTTAATGGACTAAAATTGATTTTTTTGGTAAAACAAAGTTATATTGTTACTCTCTACTTAAATTTGAACATAAATCAAGCTTTTGCTTTTCAAGAATTCCAATGATTGATAGCTAAGACAGATGACATATGATTTTGACTTTAGAGTGTGCAACTTGTAATTTGATGACTCCCATGAGTATAAATAAACTAAACAAGTCTAGAATAACTAATCTTACCTACCGAACAAGCCTCAAACACAAAGTTAATCGCATAATCCAAACACCACTTAATATCACTAATTTGCAATTTAATCCACCATCACGACCGGTTTGTTTAATGGATTAAACTCAAGTTAAATGCCCCTAATTACCACTAATTAAACAAGTCTAAACTATTGGTACACACAGTACACATATACAAGCACAATATGCAAAATAGATTGAAATGAAAATGAAAATGCTACTCACAGTGTCCAAATTTTGTTTTTGCAAAGCAAAACCGCACTCCAACTCTACACTAACCTAGTCTATTTCAACCCAATACCAAAGATCGATCAACCATTATCCATTTCAAGACCAATCGCACCTCAGCTTGACTTTCTTTGACCAAGTACCAAGTTGTTTGAAACTGAATCGCGAGGTTACTCAAATCTATATAAGCTTGAATGAACTTGTTCGAGCTTTAAAATAAGCTAACAAAGCTTGTACATAGGAAATGGAAACCTAAATTTGCAACAAGAATACGAAACATGAAATATGAACACCAACTTGAATTAATATTTGAAAACAAATTGTAATACACTTAGATAACTTAGTTTGATACAAATGAACTTGAAATTACAACTAAGAGTCTATTCGAGACTATGAATTTAAAACCACATACATTTTAAAACTAAACTAACTACTCTCTCTCTTCTTTGCTTTTCTTCTCTCTTATATGTGAAATATCTTCCCACTTGTTTCGAGCGTATCTCACTTCTTTTACAAACCATTGGATCACATGGAAGGATTTTCGCCATCGATCACATTTCATGAAAACCGATTAAGCCATGGGTTGAGTGTTGGGGAAATGCATTTAATGCCTTTTGAGCGCGGGTGGAGGTGAGCGATAGGGAGGGGATAAGAAATTGAGTGCTGTGGAGAACTGGTGTTGCAAAGTTAGGGCCAAGGAAGACAGAAAAGGCGTGTGCTGGTCTGACAAAGAGTCGATCGCGTTTTAATATTAAAAGGGGGTCCAAAATGTGGGGTCCAAAGTGGCTAATGGCAGGTCCAGTGGGATTGATAGGTCCAAAGGTGTTTAATACAAGGACCTATTTGTACTTCAAAATACAGGACCAATGTCGCTAATTCGCAAAGTTGCTCCAAGGGACTAAAAGTGACAAGCTCCAATAGTATAAGGACCAAACTTGACATTTTCAAATTTCCAAGGACCATTTTTGCCAATTTTTAAACTCAAGGACCAAATTTGTAATTTCTCAAAACTTTTGATATTTTTCACCAAAGGACTAATTTTGACAAGTTATGATTTTAAAAGGACCTTGGTGATTTTTTTCTTGAATTTAAGTGCTCGGGACTATTCTCGGCAACTTTGAAACTTGGGGACCGAAACTCGCCAAATATTCAAACTTAGCTCATTTTTATCTCGATTTTGAACATTTTGCATCCTAAACATATAAAATGCAATTTTGGAATATTTCGATTTTGATGCATTTCGAGCATTTTTAAACGTTTAGCGCTCAGATTTGACAAAAACGATGAAAAGATTTACACACTCATCAATCCCCACACTAAACTATTGCTGGTCCCTAGCAATCTTACCAAAAGCCATTACTGAGAAGCGAAATGTTTTAGTTCAAGTAAGAACCATGGTACAATCGATAACCATGTGATTTTGAGCAAACCACCGCCTTCCAACGGATTTGATTTGTCTTACCGTGGCCGCTTGTTCGGACTAGCCAACTCTTAGATAAATTATCAATATTATCTTGGTGTGATTGATTACCAATTATGGTTTTTCCATCGCCTTTACCACAAGCCATAAACTTAAGTGGCAGCCAACTCTTCACTTTTAAGGATATGGTGAGTCGAATACTATACAATTTGGGCAAATTGCAGTCGTCAACGGATTTGAGATATCTTTACCAAGAGCCGCTTTGCTCTCGGATTAGCCAATCCTTTTGTTTATTAGACATGGCGGATCGATAACCAATTGAGTAAGTGCAAACACTTACTCCAAAAAATTTGGCAAAAATGGGGAATTAGTGGTATAATTACATGATAAAATTCGAGAGAATTCCCCACACTTAGAAATGAATATTGCCCTCAATATTCAAAGCACCACATGGTTATGCCGAACCGAGAACGAAAGGAAATACTAACCATTATTTTGAAAGTTTTTTTTTTTTTTTTTTTTTTTTTTAATGCTTATATATACAACATGCGGGGCAACTCCCCACACTAGTGGAACACACGGGTGAAAACCCATGTTTAGCCAATGCTTTTGATTACCGAAGTCGCTAGCTTGACTCTACCCTAATTAATGGTCTCATGGGAAGCAAAGTGAAAAACAACAACCACTCTGACATTCATTCAAGATGTTCGATAAACATTGCAGTACGTGAAAGTTCCACACCGATGAGATATACATAGAACCGCTCAAAATGATAAATGAAAATGTCGGTCAAAGATAGTGTCTTCATTCTCAAGGAGTGAAGATGAAGAGAAATCACAAGATATTTGAGGAAAGGAAGAAAGATTTTGATAACAATCGTGGATCCATTCTTCATCCTCAAATGTAGACATATCGGGAGGAAGGCTGAGGTAGCATCATTAATAAGCAAACTCAGTATGATGTAGTAAACCTTCCTCCGAAATGATATCATCCTCAAGATCAAAATAGAAATGATCATGTTCCGGAGGAGATATGTCAAGAGAGTTCACCGGAGAACTCTTCATGAAGAGAATCATTCACATGAAGTGAAATTGTGAACTCTTGTTCCATTGTGGGCTCATCATATCCTCGGTCCGAGTATCAAAGAGTGGATTCTGGAATTAAAGTGAATTCAAAGTCGAATTCAAATAGAGGATTAGTGAGAGTTGTTTGAATGCCTCAGAACAAAGTGATCAATATTCTCTATTGGACTGCTTGGGATGAAGAAGTGAGTGAACGATCATTATCAAGAGACTTTCGCCTCCTAGGTCGGCTTCGAATCAAAGAGACCATCATCACTTCCCGATGAAAGTGGATTGATGCGAGCGAGTTCATCGGTGAACCTCAAGAACAGGATCAAACCGCAGGAGTGATGTCTCAACATACCGATGTATCCATAGGAAGCACAATCTTCGCCATAATCGAGAAAGTTTCAAAATGATCATTTGAACACTCAAGAGGGAAAGAGAATCATACATATGATCGAAGTTCCTGTGACTCTTCGGGACTGGGACAAGGTTCTCAACACTGACTTTATGAATTCGTCCGATTCCTTTTCGTGAATGGTGTCAAGATGCTCGCCCCCATGTTCGGGAGAGTGAAGGGAGCTCAAGTGTATAGCGATTGTTTGAGATGGAATCTCAACTCACCGGGATATCAACTCGACCGAGGGAGTCGAGAAATAATATTAAAAGGATAAAACTCTCCTCGTCATCATCATATGAGTCGCTTTAAGAAATTGGGAACGCCTTGTAGCCGCATGCTCTAGGACCAATAATTCTTCCTAGACGACCTGCTTCGGGCTAGCAACCTCCCATGGTCTTTTCACCACCACTTGATTCTTAAAGTTACTAATCATATCATCAAGTGTTTTCATTATGGTTTCAAAATTTTGGGAGATTTTCGAGACACCGGTTCAGGAGGAGTTTGAACCGTATGGTGCCGCGGAGGTTGGAAATTGTCAAACCCGTAGAGTCATGATTTTTACAAGGAAATGGATTCTATTTGACAATCGAGTCAGAATGGGGACCTCTAGAGATTACAACAAGAAACCATAGAGTCTGGATCGGTGAATTATACGGATATTGGTCATAACCAAAGTTCTCGAGCATCATCGAAAACTGCTCATAGACAAACGTGTTTCCGATTGACACTCAAATCTTGGTGAGGACCTCCACAAAATTCACAAAGATATATTGATTATATGAAGATAAGTCAATGCGCGGTGGGTAATTGGAAAAGTTTGAGGGTCGTTAAATGAGTTCGGATTAGGATCATAATCAAATGAATTCCTCGAACCACAAAACAAAACAACCTCGTTATGAATATCATTACCACATTGTACACATCGCGACACCAAACACAAAGGTGAACCAAAAGAGGCTCACCACAACCGACATAAGGAATAAACGATTTCATTTGAGAGTTATGAGAAGGAATCGCTTTATTCAAAGAATCAACAAAACCAACATGGTGATCCGAATGACTATCAAGTCTCAAGAACATTTTGAAAAATCCGAGGTGGGACAAGTGGTGTGCTCGAGAGCTAGCAATTTCCACCACTGCTATGGTCTCGGTTCCCGGTTCTTGAGAAACGGAAGATTAGGCAAGTCATTCTTGCTAGTCATCGGTCTAAGTTTCGCATGTTTGCTTTTAACCGTGAATCGTGAGAGTTTAGGATCAATTTTAGACGGTTTAGGAGCAATTGAGGAGTTAGATCTTTGGATAACCGTGAGGTTGGACGATTAGCACTTCCATTATTAGAGGAAGTACTTGGTCCTTTGTCACCCCGGTTTTTCGCTCCATTTCCCTATTATCGTAATTAATGGATCATCACGAACAACAACAATTCTTGACATTTGTGATAAAGTCTCAAGTTTTTCAAATTGGCCCCTAATTCTGTCAGAGTCAGAGATTCCATGAGAAGAAGTTAGAATCAAATGGATGTAGGGTAAAGAGATAAAGAATCAAAAGGGTAAGAGGGTAAAGATGAATATTTTGGATTTTTGGATAAACATGATGTGAAAACAAAGAATGAAAATCTTTTGGGTTTTGATTTTATAAGAAAATATAAACATATAGATGGTATGAACAAGGAGTGAATATTCAAATCACTAACTGCTAAACGAAGATAATCGTCGACAACTCCGAACAAGGCGCTAAAAATTGATTCGCCCACTGGTCAAGTTTTATCACTCAAGCCGACCACTGTGAATGGCCAACCGAACAAACTTAAAACACTGGAAACAAATGCAATGAAGATCGAGAGTATAGTGTTTCCTGGGTCATGTCCAAATGAGCTATGCGATGAATCACCAAACGAATAAATGATCGGTAGATTTGAATCTTAAAAGAGTTTTTGAATTATTATAACTAAAGAGAAAGTAAATAAATTACATAGGCTTAAATGCAAATTAAAGAAAATTAAAAGGATAAAAAATATTAAATAAACGCTATCACTATTTGCAAAATGATGTTTTGATTTTTCTTTATAAAACTTAAATTAAAAACTACGCGACGCATAAATGAAAATGTGAAACCAAACAATATTAATCCTAAAATATGAAAATGATATTTTACAAACCTAATGATAAAAGAAAATTTTAGAAAAAGAAAATTATTTTAAAACTATTTAATTAATTATTATTAATTAAAAACTATTTTTAACTATTAAATAATAGCCTAAAATACAAGAAAATATAAAATAAAGCTAGAAAAATGAAATTATGACTTGGAAAATCTAAAATAACAAAAGAGAATTTTCAAACTATTTTGTATTTTTCGATTATTTTTGTATTTTCTAGGAATTAAAAACTATTTAAAACTACTTAAATTGCTTAAAAAATACAAATTTAGCTAAGAAAAATCTGAAAAATATTTTTTGACTTTTTATATTTATCTCAACTTAAGAAAATGAAAACTTATTTTTTGAAACTTTTCGAATTAATTGTATTTAATGCTAATTAAAAGGCCTAAAACCCGATTTAAATCAAGAAAAATACCAAATGTACTTAGAAAATCAAAAATTCAAGAAAAGTCTAAAATAATATTATAAATCCAGGAAAATATAAAACAGAGGGTTGTGTGGAAGAATATGGAACTGAATGGAAGTCGCTTATAAATAAGACTGAGAAAAGCCAAAAGTCACAATTAAGCACCAAACTTGCACGTAAGCTATAATAAGCTAAAAGTACTCAAAATGAACTAAAAACAACTATCCTAAACCTCCGAGATCCAAACTGTTGAGATTTGATGATTTGGCTTAATGTGCAAAAGAGATTGAGGTGCCACTGGAGCCCAAGAACAAGCTACCAAATAAGGTAGAAATTAAAACCGATGTGGGAATCTACACTAGACCCGCCAAGAGCTTGTAAACCAAAAATCGGACTTGGACAAGCTAAACCGAGCTATGTGACAAGCTCAGACAAATTGCACACTCGCACAATACTGAGTGTGTATAGGAATTACACCCATATTGACAAGGCTGAGATTATAAAAATTTACAAAAATATACAAAATTGGTAATAAGAAAGTAGACCAGTTAATTTTTTAATCCTACAATTTCATTTGATTTGGCCTGTAAATGAGCTCATGAAAATTCACCCACCGCCCAAAATCACATTTTCGCTTTTGACCTTTTACGCTTTGTAAATTTGACTTTTATGAACTTAGATCCAATTTAATGGACTAAGATTGATGTTTTAAGGTAAAACAAAGTTATATTAAGCTACTCTACTTAAATTTGAACATAAATCAAGCTTTTGCTTTTCAAGAATTCCAACAGATGCACAACTAAGACAGATGACATATGATTTTGACTTTAGAGTGCAACAGCAATTTGATGACCTGCATGAGTATAAATAAACTAAACAAGTCTAGAATAACAAATCTTACCCATCGAACAAGCCTCAAACACGTGTTAATCGTATAATCCAAACACCACTTAATATCACCGATTTGCAAATTTAATCACAAACCATCGACCGGCTTGTTTAATGGATTAAACCGAGTTAAACTGTCCTAATTACCACTAATTAAACAAGTCTAAACTATTGGTACACACAGATACACATACAAGCACAATATGCAAAATAGATTGAAATGAAAATGAAAATGCTACTCACAGTGTCCAAATGTTTTCAGTGCTAAAACCGCACCCAATCCTACACTAACCTAGTCTATTTCAACCCAATAACAAAGATCGTGATCAACCATTATCCATTTCAAGACCAACCAGCACTCATTGACTTTCTTTGACCAAGTACCCAAGTTGTTCAAAATCGAATCATGAGGTTACTCAAATCTATAATAAGCTTGAATGAACTTGTTCGAGCTTAAAAATAAGCCACCGAAAGCTTGTACATAGGAAATGGAAACCGAAATTTGCAACAAGAATATGAAACATGAAATATGAACACCAACTTGAATTAATATTTGAAACAAATTGTAATACACTTAGATAACTTAGTTTGATACAAATGAACTTGAAATTACAACTAAGAGTCTATTCGAGACTTATGAATTTAAAACGACATACATTTTAAAACTAAACTAACTACTTCTTCTTGCTTGCTTTTCTTCTCTCTTTTATATGTGAAATATCTTCCCACTTGTTCCGAAAGTATCCCACTTCCTTTTACAACCATTGGATCACATGGAAGGATTTTCGCCATTGATCACATTTTACGGGAAAACCGATTAAGCCAGCGGGTTGAGTGTTGTGGGAAATGCATTTAATGCCTTTGGAGTGTGGTGGAGGGAGTGATAAGGAGGGATAAGGTGAATGAGTGGGGAGAATCAAGGTATAAAAGTTGTGGAAGACAGAAAAAGGCGGTAAAAGGGGTTCGATCGGTGAGAGTTGACTGGTTTTAATATTAAAAGTGGGGGTCCAAAATGCAGGGGGTCCAAAGGGCTAATGGCAGGGTCCAAAGGGATTTGATAGGGTCCAAAGGTGTTTAATACAAGGACCTATTTGTAATTTCTGAAAATACAGGGACCAATGCTGCCAATTCTGCAAAGTTGCTCCAAGGGACTAAAAGTGACAAGCTCCAATAGTATAAGGACCAAACTTGACATTTTCAAATTTCCAAGGACCATTTTTGCCAATTTTAAACTCAAGGACCAAATTTGTAATTTCTCAAAACTTTTGATATTTTTCACCAAAGGACTAATTTTGACAAGTTATGATTTTAAAAGGACCTTGGTGATTTTTCTTTGAATTTAAGTGCTCAGGACTATTTCGACAACTTTGAAACTTGGGGACCGAACTCACAATTATGCAAACTTAGCTCATTTTTCATCCGATTTTGAACATTTTGCATCCAAACATATAAAATGCAATTTTGGAATATTTTCAAGATTTTGATGCATTCTCGAGCATTTTTAAACGCTTTAGCTCATATTCGACCAAAATGATGACTATTTACACACTCATCAATGAACAATACCAAATAGATCACCAACTTTACTTTATGTACGGTGATATAAGGATGATAAGGTTAGGTATTGGTTCCCATGATCCACCGTAACCGAGGGATCTACCCAGGACAATCCACTAGTTAGTGTAGAAGTCCTTAGGTACGATGATAAAAGGAGAAAAGTGAGATACGGGAAGAGTGATCGAGGCGAGAAAGTAATCGAACAAACCCAACAAGGTTCTTGCAATGAAGTCTCTGAAGTAATCAAGGGGTTGAAGAATTAAAAAGAATTGAATGAGAAAAGGGTGAAAACAAATAGCCTCCATTTATTCAACCTTAGTATGTAAACCGGGTTCAATTCATATGCTAATCGATGGTAACATCAGATGAAGACAAGACGTCATGAACCCAAGAACGCACTCGCACTTCAACTTTCCAAACCACTCAAGATCCTCTTAAAAGGACTTGTTTCATTCTCACGGGAACCGAAATTATCTATCGACTTTCTCTTAGAGATTATTGATATCAGAAGGAGACCCTCTCCCAGTCTCCCAAGACAGATCCAAAATGCACAAAATCAGTCTAGAGCCACGAGATCATCAATAAATCTCATTAGGACACTTTAATGAAGACTCTCCGCTTCACACAATGTGAAAAGAGATTATTTCTCGAGTCCCACGATTATCCTTGTGGTATTGCCGTAACATCCGAGTGATGTGTAAACATATTCACAATGAAGATGGAAAACCTCTCGAGCCAACATCAAACAAGCTCGGTAGTGGTGTGTGATCTATCATAGATCAACCATGTGACAACCGAATGTAAACAATGAGGCGATTCAATCTCTTGAATCAATCCTGTTCGAGTTACGGATTGACGGATACCTTTGAAAAACCGGCCTTGTGCTTAAAACTCTTTTCTATAGCACATCGACCGTGTACTAATTTTTCAAATCAAAAGGTGTTTTTATGATTGATAATTGATTTTCAATAAAACCTTCGTTGTATTGCAAAAACAATCTCTATCGAGCAATACACGATCTTTTCAAATCTCTTTTCATCAATCGCTGGACTTAAATTACCGGTTCACTCAATTGTTGTCTTCTTTGAGATGCTCCGGCTTGAGAACAATTTAGAGTAGCCACGAAACCTCGCTAAGGAAATTCTTCGAATTATACCGATCACGTGAAGTACTTGTATCGATCAACGGGAACCGCGGGTCGTGTACCTCAATTCAACGAAGTGATCAAAGACACTTTCGTATGATTTATTGCTAATTGTTGTATGCAGTACACCGACGCTTGCGTACCGATCGTAATGAAGTGCTCAATCCATAGCCGCATGCTCACTTAACACATTCATCTCAAAAGAAATCATGATTAGTGCATCAATGACTCGATATTTTCACTCCATGCTTCGCTACCCGCCAATATCATGAATCAACGAAAGCCTGCTACTCCTGATGAGAAGATATCATGATCCGAACGTGAGCATGTCGTCCGAAAGTCACAACATCACATAATACCAACACCACAATGGATGTCTCGTAGATTTTGATAGCGATGATCTCAAAAGTCGGCTCAATATTATTATCACGTGATCAAGAAAGACCTCCACTGGATTAACCAAACATGCAATGAGAAGAATCAATGACTACGAGCTTGAGCAAAGTACTACATCAAGAATGCAAGAACAATTTTTTGTAATATCTGTTTGTATTCTATGTAATTCTAGTACATGATTGAGGTGACCTCCTTTAGGGAGATTGTTAGGAATTAGAAATTCTGTGTATTAAAGAGTCGATCACCTCAAGTATATGTTATCGTTAGAAAGCTCGTAGTCGTAGTTATTTTTAAGCTAAGTAGTATTTAGTTAAGTAACACCGGGAGGACTGGACGAGTCTTTACCCAATGTATGCCCGATCCATGCCTGTGTGGCATTTTATGTAAGACTATAAATACTCTCTACCTCCCAAGTGTAGAGTTGGAGCTCATAATAAGAATTTTCTTTCTCTCACTAAAGTTCCCTAAACCTCTAACTTTCTCTCTAGAATTCCACTTATACGCTACCTTGTTGTTATGGTTTGATGTGTATGAAAACTAATATCCCATAATACATTGCAAATTACTTGCAATATTAGGTTTATATTTCGTGACATCCCTTGCTAAATTGCAATCATCAAGTGGGGAGCACATTCGCTATTTAGACGAAATCTTTGCAAACTTACTTGCAAAAAACTAGATTAGTATCACTTTCTTGACGCTCCACATGTGGATGGACTCGTCATGGGGAGCAAAGACGAGATCCTTTCTCGTTACATTGCTCTTTATTTCTTTTTATTTCTTTCACATGTTTTTCTTAAAACAATGTGTTGCTTTTTCAAGCTCTTTTTGTTTCGACTGGGGGAGAAGAAAGTAAACTACAAATTCAAACTTTACTAATTTTAGCTTCCTTAAAATAATTTTATGTTTTGTTATCAACAAAAGGGGAGATTGTTAATACAAATAAGTCAGAAAAACGCTTTGTTTATATTTTACGATCTTCTAATGTTTTGTCGATAACAAACGAAAATCATTTTAACGAAACAAATAAAATACGTAAATGGTTTGAACTAATAGTTTCTAACATATTCACATTTTCACATAAAACATTAAAACAAGTATAAGTGATTTTATGATTTAATATTACATATGTACAACAACTAGTGTTTACATATTTGGGTAAAATATACACATAACTAGTAACGTAGTATATCGGGTAATATAAATGGGTAAAACTTAAGTATCATAACCCATTGGGCAAATACATTGAATGTAGTCATACAACCCAAAGTCCATGACCCATGGAGCTTGACCCATAACCCATTGCATGACATCATGGTTATATCATACATGGATAATATCCATAACCCATGGATCAACCCATACCCAAGTGACTAAGTGCATTGCACTCAAGAGATACATTGTATATAGCTAAAGATCCATGGTTCAACCCATGACCAATAACCAAAATACCCATGGTAGTGGAGTCCCACGGATCCCTAGCTTAACGCTAGACGGATCCTTGTGGAAGGGATCCGGGATCCGGGAACAATGATTTTCTTCTATAAATAGTGAGCCATTTCTTCATTATTTCTCACCCTTTCTAACACACTTTCTCCCCGAGTTAAAACTCACTAACCTCAAATCCAAGAGATCTATGTTTATAGTTTTGTTTTTGTGTGATCTTCTAGGTTCCTCTTAAAGGCGATCACCACCTTGAAGTCGAGCAAGCTCAAGTCCATGAGTTGTTATGCTTCCTCATCATCAAGGATACCAAGTCTTCTTGTTGATGATTCCTTTCTTTCTTCTAAGAAGTGTAGTGAAGACAATATGAAAGATGTCTCAAGTGTCAAGACGAAGATATTAGTGAAGGGTATCTATCGTCCATATCATAAGCACTTGTGGTAGGTGCTTAGAAGTCAATACTAGAAGCATTAGTGAAAGGTCCTTGGAAGTCAAGACACAATACATTAGTGAAGGGTGTCTTGTAGATATAGTCAAAGGCATTAGTGAAAGGTGCCTTAGATGTACATTCGATATGGTGTGTTTCGATGTACAAGATAGACTAGTTTTAGATCCAAGGATATTGATATCCTTGATGATGTTGTAAAGGAGTAGATCTCCTTTGGGATTAGTTGTTGGTGTAGTGTGGTAGTAGTTCTTCCATTGCAATGGAACTAGGTGCTTAGCCTAGTACCTAATAAAGGGTAGGCGACGTTGTGAAGGTGTAGTTCACCTGGAGTAAAAGAACTAGGTACTTAGCCTAGTACCTTATAAAGGGTAGGCGACGTGTAGGTGTGGTTCACCTTGAGTGAAAGAACCCATGGTTAGCCTAGCACCTAAAAAGGGTAGGCGACGCTTGAAGGCTTCTCTCGCCATAAGGAGATTGATGTAGTGTTTACAAACCATCGAGTATGTGACTCGGGAGTGGAGTAGGTCAAGGAAGGTGTCATTGTAGCCGAACCACTATAAATACTGCGTTGTGGTTTTGTGCTTCTACTCTTATCTTTTCATTACTTACCTTTATATGCTTGTATATCAACATCCAACACACACATCCAAATAGATTGACATAAATCGATCTAAATAGATTAAAAGGAAGTTTTAATTGGTAAACTATTCAACCCCCTTCTAGTTTTCCACAGTTTGGTTTGGTTGGGACCTATTAGGTGGACTAGATGAGTTATTTTGGGATGTGTTTGAGTTTTGGCTCCACCTAAGGTTAGGGTGATTTCTCCACGAGGGTTGTAGGAATTTCCTAAGCTCTTTTCCTGGCTTGAAAGTGTACCACTTATCTCCGCCCGTCAAGACACGTTGAGGCATATTCCAAAATCTTGTTCGGGAGTCTTGTGCAATCACGAGTGTCGTGGGGACCACTACATAATTCACAAGGTAGTGATTTTGTTCACTTGGTGTGAAGGCTTAGGATTCTCAAGGAGCTCATTAGGAATTTGACTTGATCTTCAAGTTCGAGCATCCTACAATTAGAAGGTTGTGAGTCAATGGGAGGCGAGATTGCCTTAATGGTTTTGGGCAATTCACGGGGTCATTCCAACATTCGTTGTCATAGAGGGCAAGGTCTCCATTCTACCTCACGATTCTTCCGCGGTGAGTTTACTAAGTTTGCCACTGGCCGCTTGGTCAATGGTTTGCCTAGTTGTGAAATTGACTTAATCGTAATAGATTTGGACTTGAAGCCAAGGATCGATGTCTTAATGAGGGACTTTATAGAGTAAGCCCTTGAATCGAGTCCATGCCTCGTAGAGAGTTTCGCCTTCACGTTGTTGGAACATCAAGATGTCATTCCTTAGTTTGGTAGTTCTCCTGGGAAAAATTGGGCGAGGAAACGCAGTGGTGAGATCATCCCAACTTGAGATGGATCCCGGCGAAGTCGCCAAGCCAATTACTAGCTTGGTCCAAGAGAGAATTGGAAGAGACGCAAGCGCCGTGGTCTCCCGGAGGTAGCATCAAGGTCGATGGAGTCAACAATTTTAAGGAAATCTTGAGATGTCGATTAGGATCTTCAGCGAAGTCCATGGAATGCACATCCGCTTTTGCACCAACCGGATGGTGCTCTGATCGCAGGTCGAGTATGAGCTTGATCGGGAGCTCAATGGTGTTCCTATAGCCTTGATGGTTCGGTCTAGAGTATTCACCAAGAGAACGGCCTCTTGGAGGTTGATGGGAAGTTGTTGGTTTGGTGGTTTATCACCTTCCATGATGAAAAGTGATGAGTTTACGAACAAAGACACGAAAAGGGGGATAGACTAAAGGAAGCTAATGAAAATGAGAAAAATCTTACTTGATAGGAATCAACAAGGAACCTAAACGAGATAGAAATCTAACTAGCTTTTCTATTCTCAAAGAATGGCACCAAAATTTGATGCGCTACCGATAACGCCTAAAATGAACATGTTTTTAGTAGCGTTATTGTCGGGCTTTGTGCATGATATTCGCTATATTTACTCATAATCAAGCAAAAGTGCAAAGATGCGAATGTGTATGTATATGTAGCCGTATCGCTAATAATGAAGAAATGAAGTTTTATGCACATTTGGAAGATTCTCAAGGAAGGAAGTTGAGATTGGAAGCTTGTGGACTCAGTGATATGGAAGTGTAGTGATTTTAAGCATCTACAAGAAGGAAAGATCAAGTTTGGCTTGGAAATCATTAACGAAGCAAAGAATGAAGCGAAGGAGAAAGTCAACAAAAGTCAAATATAAGAACCAACCGATCGGTCGCAACCCGCAACCGGATCCGGGCGGCGCTTGGTCAAGCAATAACCGATTCGGTCTGACAAGAAACCGATCCGTTTCGCACCGCAGCTACACAAAATCGCATTTATTGTTGCCTTAACTCCCATAATCATTGAGTCCGATCATTTCTTGATATTAACTTGGAGAGAACGTTTTGGGCAAGCAAGAGCTTTGGCTATATAAAGAACCTAGTACTTGTATACTAAGTGCGACACAACCAAGAGAGTGTTAGTTTACACCAAACTAATACTAACCCTATTATTTCAGCCCAAAAGCTTAGTATTTATCGAAACGCCCAGAGCAAGGAGGAACCATTCTTGTCCATTGTTTCGTAGTTTGAAGTTGTGCGGTGATCCTAGGTGATTGGAGGCGTGGTTGCTACAATCCACGATTTCTAATTCTTGTAATCACAAAATTTTAGGTATTCTATGAACTTTGTTATGGAAATCTATTCTCTTGAATTGTTTGAATTACCTTGTTATGAATTTTGTTTAGATATGATTGTTTTCATGGAGTAGTTTGTGATATACTTGTGTGTTGGAATGTAATTAATCATAATAGTGTTCTCAAAATGTGATGCATGTATATATGATCTTGTTTAAATGAGTTTGTTGGAAAAATACTAGTCTTGGATTGATTTGTCAATAAAACATGTTTTAAGAAAAAGGACCTAAAGGATTTCTCTTGTGTTTTATTCCAAAAGTGTAGTGACAAACTAGTATGGGATATGGTGATCGATAACCACCATGTTTTGCTTATTAAAACAAGACTATGAACATTTTCATCACGAAGGGTCGTAAAGATTCAGAAGAACAAATTTAATGAGAACATGTTGCAAACAAATGGAACTTCTATAGAATAATCATTGGGATAAGGACCAAAGGATTACCCAAATGTTTTGTTCTTAGAATGGTTTTACAAACAAATACCATGGTTGGGAATCATTTGCTTATGATTTGCGTGATCATACCAAGAGTATACACCAAACCTTTATGAACACTATCTATGGTTGATTATAAGACTACACACAAGTATATATTTATATTCTTGATTCAGATTTACACTAGAACACTTATTCGAGGAAGCCTTGACAAGCTTTCTTGTTAGAAACTTTTAATCAAATCGATTTCAAACAAAAATCCTTTGGGACGATCCCGACTTACCAAACTTTGCTATTACGGACGAGTATACTTGCTCGTATGTGTTAATAGGTTAGACTTGTTAATCGTGTTTATAAATTTTAAAACTTGCACCAACCGAAGACATCACGCCGGAAGGCGCTGCTCAGAGTGAAGGAAACTTCCTTCGTCGAAAGGTGTTTTCAACCCCTGGCAAATGAACCTAATCGTTGTAGTGTAGTATTGGGTAAGCCTCGTGTTGGGATATGAAAGTGTCAAGATATCAGCATCAAGATATGGAAGTACCGTAGTTTCAGCACCGAAGAAGTCAAAGAGTCAAGCATCTTGCTAAAGACAAAGTCAGCATCGCAAGATGAAGTCAAAGTATCGCTAGAACAAAAGAACTGTTATATTCGCTTATGGAAAGTATTGTATTCCATGTTTAGATTACTTGTCGCATAAGGTTATCAATTGTAAACCGACTAGATATCCTCGAGCCTATAAAAGGACTCCTAGATTGGCATTAGAGGTACGATTTTAAAAGAGTTTTAGAGTTTACGAATTAGTGTTTTAGAGAAAAGTTCGATTATCTTAGAGTTGTATTAGAGTATCCGCATAATAAGTCGATTTAGAGTTTATAATAAAGTTATTCTTCTTAGCTTTGTTAAGCAAATTCCTGACTTAATAAAGATTGCTCGTTGTTTCTTTGTTAATAACTTAGGATTTATCCGAGGTTATTAAACCTTAACAAGCTAGTTAAGTTAGTTTGATTAAAGTATATCGATCCAACAAGTGGTATCGAGCTTGTGTGGAAACTCGACTAGAAGAAACCCTACTTCAACAATATTCAAAGATGTCGATCAAGTCGCTCCACCACCCTCAATCACCCCACTCAAAATTCCAATAATCAAGAAGGAGAATATGATCTCTCGGTGCATGAAGATGAGGCAAGATATTGCCATTATGCACCATGCTTTGTGGAATGTAATTGTGAATGGGAATGAAGTAGTTTCGCATCCCATTGTTGTTCCCCGGACAACCTACAAGACCAAAGCGCTTTACCACAAGCAACTATAAGGAATCAAGAGAAGGCTCTAAACATTCTCTTGTCTCGATATTCCAGATGGACATCTTCTCAAGTTTCATGATGCTAAAGATGCCAAGCAGCCTGGGCCGCTCTCAAGACCAGATTGAGGGAATGAAGCCTCTAAAAGATGCACGTAAACTTGCTAAAACAACAGCTTGAAACATTCACGCGTAGGAGAGAGAGAGAGTCTTGATGTCGCATATGATAGGTTTTTAATCTCCTCAACATGTTGGAATTATACAAGGCTCAAGTATCACTGAGGATGCTAATTTGAAGTTTCTATGAGTTTGCCATATTCATGGCATGTGATTGCTACTATGATCGAGGACAACAAGGATTGATGTTATGGACTTTGATGATCTCTATCATCAATCAAGGTGTATGAACATGAGATGAGTGGTCAACCCAATTCCAAATCTCACAAGATTGCTTTTCTATCATCTCGAAAAGAGCAAGACTTTCAAAAGTATCGCTTCTCCTCAAAGTACATCAAGCTCAAAGTATGTCACAGCTACAATCCCCATCATATGCTCAAGCAGCCTCACCATCTACCACTTTGAACTCGATGAAGTTGTGTGCTCCTTCTTTGCACAACAAGCAAGCTTACTCACACTTATGAAGAGGATCTAGCATGATTGAAGAAGATGCACTTGAAGAAATTGATATCGGTGGTGTTGCTTTGATCAACGCAAGGATCAAAAGTACATGAAGAAGACAGTAAAATATTGATTTCAAACCAAAACAAGGAATAACTTTGACAAATCTAAAATTGAATGCTTCAATTGTCAAAAGATCGGTCACTTTGCAAGGAGTGCGTGTTTGCTAAGTATCAAGCAAATGTAACATCCGAGAAGCCTAAACTTGAGCTCAAGGAAATTCCAATATCTCAAACAAAGGCTTTGGTTGCTCAAGAGAATTTATCGAGGTTGATTGAGTGAAGAGTTTGATGATGAACCAATGACTTCATCGTATGGTAGCAAGGAAGATACAAATTGAAGACACCTGGAAGCATTGACCTGAGCACGCTGATGAAGAATCAACATGCCGCTTTGGAATCGGCGATGGCTTTGAGGATTTGATTGGAGCAAAGAAAGTGAAGATAATCCTGTTCTTCTGCTATGGTGGCTACTTCACCAACTCCGCCTCCTATCTCCGAGGTATGCTCAAACTGCATGAGTTTTATCTAAAACCGCTTAAAAATTATGTGATCGAAAGAGATAATTGTATTAGGGCTAGGTCCGAGGTAGCAGGATATCAAATTACTTTAGAGTCTATAAGCTAAAATCATAACACATAAAAATAATGAAATGGCTCGGGTGAAAAGTATGAACAATGTGATTACCGATTAAAACTCGCGAATGGAAACTAAACCAAAATTGTCAAATTGAGAAATTAACTAAGGAAAGAGATGATTTGTTAGCTAAGTTTGTCACGCTTGGGGAGAGTCCGCTTGTCCCATGTTGCTTATGTTGAAAATGCAGGAAGGGCTTACATTAGAACAAAGCTTAGGATTTGAAATGGACTTTAGTAATGTAGATGAAAATCAATCTAGTGATCGTGATGATGGTTTTTGAGGACATAACCACTAGTGATGATGAGCTCATTAACTATGTAGATTCATCTAGTAATGAGGGCTCGAAGTGAACCACCTCCGAATATAAGAAAGACAATGGTTATCGTCGTCCTCATCCCATTAGTCATCACCCTCTAGGCCTCGATGTTTCTCGTTATGGTGTTGACAGCCTAGAGTTTAGGAAGAAGCTTGTTGCTCAATCTAGGTCGAGAAACTCAAAGAAACTCATGAAAACAATGTTCAAAATCCAAGAAGACCTTTAAATCAAAGCATCGCTCAACAAGCAATACCTTCGCAAAACCTTTTCAAAATAGTACCGCTAAACCTTTTGGGATAATTTTGGTCAAAACATATTTAATCACCATCATAAAGGCAAAATAATTTTGGGCATAGACATAGAAGAAATCACTTTGGTCATATGGGTCAAAACTGTTTTGTGTGTTATAGTCCCACTCACTTAATCAAAGATTGTGACAAACACTCGTAATATCTAAGCAAGTTTCAAGGAATAAGTCTAACAATCGAGAGACCCAGAGCACAAACCAAGGTGGACTAATTCAAATAGGGTTAATCACGAAACTTCACACCGGATCATAGATACCACATCGAGAAGACCTTCAAGATCTCACAAGATTTCCAGCATCGCTCGCAGACAAGGTACCGAAACCATACTTGGATAGAAATTCTAGGAGATCTCACTATCAACCTAGAAGATATCACAGCTCATATAGGGATCTAGATCACGTGAACCACCGTTAAACCGAATGGGTTAAAAGGAAAGATCACGAGAGACATACAAAGACGCTCAACAAAAGTGAATCGATGTTTTGTGTCAAAAGAAAAAGCTAATAACTGGTGAAAGAAATTTATGTTGAAAACCGTAGAGTTTTGAAAATCCACATGCTACAAAGATAATTTTGGATCATAATCGAAGATAGTGGGAATTACATACTCAAAGAATTTGAGTTTGTAACTCTCAATGGGAACACAAGTCAAGAATGGCTTAGGTTCCCAAGAGTTTCTAACTCTTTTCTTTGTGTGCAGGCAACCCGTAAGAGGAGCTTAAAGATCATCTTATCGGATAGTGGTTGCTCGAAGTATGACAAAGCGATAAAGAGATCCCGTCTCGATTTTAGAAGTATTAGTGGAGGAAAAGTTGCATTTGGGAATGATCCCAATGGAGGAAGGATTAATGAAAGGAACAATTAAAGTCGGGAGAATTGATTTTGAGAATGTCGATATGCCAAGGAGCTAAAGTTCAACTTGTTGTCGGGCCTCAAATTTGTGATAAAAGCATCCCGTGTTATTCATCGACACGTAATGTCTTATCCTTTCTCACCGAATGCGAAAACGAATTTTCTCGTTATTTGAAACAACAACCTAAGTCAGTTGTGGTATCCTAAAGAGTCACCTTTCATTTAGAAGCTTTTTCGATAGTGACTATGCAGGAGATAATTATGATAGTAAGATCCACAACCGGTGGATGCCAATATCTTGAAGAAGGTTAGTCTCCGGCAATGCAAGAAGCGGACAATTGCAAAGAACATCATCATCAAGTCAATATGTAGTCCGTGTTGTTGTGGTCAAGTTTTATGGATGCAAAATCAACTCTTGATTATGGGTTCAATTTTAAGAATACTCCTATCAATATTGATAATGAGAGTACTATTTGTATTGTGAAGAATCCCGTATCATTCTAAGACAAAGCATATTCGATTAGGCATCACTTTATCGAGATTGCTATGAGCATAGGCTCATTAATGTGGTTAAAGTTCACACGGATGACAATGTCGCCGATTTACTCACAAAAGGTTTTGATGTGTCATGATTCAATCACTTGGTCGTGAGCATTGGAATGATTAACTACTAAGCTATGTTTAAGGGAGGACTATAAGGTGTTAGATATAGTCCTGTGTATTGCTTGAGGAGGATGTTAGTTTATACTTAGTTTTATGAAGATTTTGGCAAAGTAATGTATTTCGAAGTAATCGCTGGGAAAGCATCGCTATGTGGAAAGTACCGTTTGTCGACAGCACTCGCTCCAACTGTAATATTGATGGGTAATTGGTAATATCGGTAACTTTGTTATTTAGGTCGTGATTTTCAAATCTCACCTATAAATAACTACTTCTCCGATTTTCCTCTCATATTATTACTTCACATCTTTTCCATACTTATCTTCCAATTACCATCTCTTTATTATTCGACATAATCTTTCAATTGTGCTCACTCTTTCAACAATGGTGAATCGCTTAACCTGCTTCAAGCACAATATGGTGGCTAATTTGGACAAGACTGAGGCGAATGTGGCTTTCTATGATATCATTGATTATCTTATTGGGTCGCCTATTAGCTATGCTCTTTTAGTTGAGCCGGATGTTATTGAACCGTGGATTCAAGAATTTTGGGCTAATGCTAGAGATAATATGGAGGAGGATGAATATTATATTAGATCAACAGTTGCTGGAAAGACTATCAAGATTACAGAGGCCTCTATTCGTGATGATTTATTATTTGGAGATGAAGATGGGGCTATTCGATTTGACAAGCAACTGATGTGGGATACTTTTAGAAATCTGGGTTATGAAGGTTCTTTGACTGAACAAACTTTTAAGAAGGCCTTATTCTCCCCTCAATGGAAGTTTTTGATTCATGTATTGCTCCATTGCATAAGTTCTAAAAGCACTTCTCGCAGCCAGTTTGGGTCAAATATCGTGATCCGCAGGGTCGGCTTAGCTACGCATGTAGTGTTTAACTTTTCACGGCTTATTTTGGATGGATGCTATCGTGACATATCTTCCGAGCAACTTGGTTGATGTATCCAAGGTTTATATAGGTTTTCTTGAACAAACAATTGGTCGATGTTCCAAAACCCGCCGCTTACTACCATCATTGTACAACAAGCCAAAATCTATACATTCATGGCTAAGAGAAGTAATTTGTTCGGAGGTGGAGATATTCCATTGACAACAACAATGATGGAAGTTGTACAAGCCGTCCGTGATGCACCGAGAGGATGAAGATATCCGCAGTTCTCGATTCACACAAGGTACCGCTCACAAGGTACCGATCCGCAAGTATCGCTTCGTGAAGGTACTCGCCATTACAAGGTGATGTTTCTTCGTGTCCCGAGGTTCAAGTAGAGATTGAGAGAACACCTACTCCATCTCCACAACGTTCTGTTTCAGAGGCTCATTCACCACTTCAAGGTACTGATCCTACTATATCTCGTGAAGGTTTAACTATGGATAACTATGCTTTGACAAAGGCGCTAGCTAGGTTGAACATGACTGTTGAGCGTCAAGCTAAAACTATTAGGAAGTTGAAGCGTAACTATTTCTGGTTGAGAAATTTTGTTAAACCCTATATTCAAGGTTTTAACTTATGGGTTAAGGAGGAAAAACGCTATAAAGCACTTCAGAAAGAATTGAAAAGAAAGAAGGTTCCAAATCATCTTCATCAACTTGGGAGGAATTCGTAAAAGGATAATTTGAAAGAAGATGTTATGAAGCGTAAAGAATCAAGAAGATATTACAAAGAAGAAAGAATCTGTGGCATCGCAAAAGATTATTTCGTGAGGAACAAGAAGAAGAAGTACAAGTTCAAGGTATCGATGTTCAAGGTAATCGATGATCAAAGCATCGAACATCAAAGCACCGTGTTTGATGATACATCTAGGCCGTAGCAATAACTCCAAGGGTTTTGAATTTTGAAGAAGAAGTCGGTCCTTCTACAACTCGTATAGAAGAGAGGAGGAACCTAGATTCAAACCTATTCATTCTGCGAGTGATGATGAATTAGTTGCTACAATTCTTAATTTGTCACAACCAAGAGGAGGAGTTACTATTAGAGATATACAAGAAGAAGAACAACCAAGAACCGATCAACCCGCAATTGATCCAAAAGACAAAGGAAAGGTATTCTCGTTGAAACTAAGAAGAAGAAACTTACTTTAGCGTAACTTAGAGCTATTGAAGTGGCTAGGAATGAAGTCGCAATTAAAAAGTTCAAGAAGAGTTAGATGCTAAAGATATAGAAGAACAAGAAGCTCAAGAAGCTTTGGATAGAGAAGCACCAAAGGTGCAAGATGAATTGGATGTCAAATCTGGCCGAACCTTTATGCCTCCAACACCGCTCGATTTAAAGTCAAGAAGACCTAATTTAGCTAAAGAAAGGAATGCAATGATGGCATATCTAAAAATCGAGAGGATTTAAAGGATTGCGAAGCTAAATTATGTGGATATGAAGAGATTATATGATGCCGAGAGAAGCTTATAAGAAAGATGTTGCAGCATTAAGATTTTGAGAAGAAGCTTATTGGATCAAGTCGAAAGGAAGAAAAGCTTAAAGAAAAGAAAACTGATACAGATGTTCGCTTTCAAAGAAAGAAAAGGTTGAATTAAGATCCGAGACTAGTGATGAATTGAAGAATTATCTCGTAGAGTGGTAGATTTTGATTATACGATGAAGATAATGACATGAAGATGAATGATCAAAGATTAGTGTTTTCAAAGTTGAGAAATCTAAGAATGGTGATTACATGGTTTTTCACAAAGAAGATGAAAGTTTCAAAGTTTTCAAAAGGCTATAGGATTTGCTCGATATTATAGATAGAGTAGATCTATTCTACTTATATGATATTGTGAAGGCTTATTTTGAAGATAATCCATTGAAGGATTGACCTGGTTTTACATGGGATCTCATAACCATGTGGGAAACCATGAAGAGAGCAATCGATGATATTTGGAAGGATCAAGAAAATTGGGAAATAGTTTGTCGGAGATTCTTTGAAGAACTGGAGTTCATGTTTTGAGCTAGAAAATGGAACAATGATTCACATGTTTGCGAAAGAAGATATCCTCTTACAGTTGATCTAATGAGAAGAATGCTAGAGCATGGATCGAAGTAGAAGAGGTCGATGAAACCGCTTGCATGGTGATCAATTTGTTTATAGATTGGACTACCATTCTTGAGAATGATCTTTAACCGGTATGAATTTTATTTGAATAAATACTTTTGATATATCAAGACTTTTATTCAAAGTATCGCTAGTCGACAAAGACTTTCATCAAAGTACTGCTTTGTCGAACTAAACCGCTTAAAATAATTTTAGAAGAAACCTTTTGCTAAATAATAAATATTTTGAAATAAAGGTTGAATGGTTTTTGTGATGATAACATCAATAGGTTATCAATCCACCATGGTTACAAAAGGATTGACTAATCCATGAGCAAACGGCTCGTAAAGATATATCAAACCGCTTTTAGTTGACAACTTGCTAATAAGTTGGATGGTTATCAACTCACCATATCAAGAATGTGAAGAGTTGGCTAGCCCACAAGAAATGGCTTGTGGTAAAGGCAAAGGAAAAACCATTATTGGTAATTAGTTCACCATTAGATAAAAGAACTAACTAGTCCGTATGGTACATTTTGGTAAAGACAAAACAAACTGTTGATAGTCGGTGGTTTGCTAAAATCATATGGTTATCAATGTACCATGGTCTTACACACCAAAACATTTGGCTACTCCAAAGATAATGGCTTTGGTAAAGAGTTCTAAATCCATTGAATTTTCAATGATTCACTTAGATGTGATGAGAATAGTATGCAACTTAAATTGAATTATTGTACACATTGTCATATGTTGTCGTGTTGCCGAAAAGATGGAGATTGTTGGATGTCTTCGTGAAGAAAACAATTTAAGAGATACTTTGACAAAGCACAGATATTACAGAGATATAATCTAAAGACTAAAGAACAATCCATTTTAAAGATGAAGTCATTAAAGATATATTCATAAAGGAACTTGAAGTCAAGCAAGTAGAATTCAAGTTGGGGAGGATTGTTGGGATATGAAAGTGTCAAGATATCAAAGCATCAAGATATGGAAGCACTGTAAGTCGCAGCATCGGAAGAAGTCAAAGAGTCAAAGTATCGCTAAAGACAAAGTCAAAGTACGCAAGATGAAGTCAAAGTACCGCTAGAACAAAAGAACTGCTATATTCGCTTATGGAAAGTATTGTATTCCATGTTTAGATTACTTGTCGACAAAGTTAACAATTGTAAACCGACTAGGATATCCTCGAGCCTATAAAAGGACTCCTAGATTGGCATTAGAGGTACGATTTTAAAAGAGTTTTAGAGTTTACGAATTAGTGTTTTAGAGAAAAGTTCGATTATCTTAGAGTTGTATTAGAGTATCCGCATAATAAGCGATTTAGAGTTTATAATAAAGTTATTCTTCTTAGCTTTGTTAAGTAAATTCCGCTGCACTTAATAAAGATTGCTCGTTTCTTTGTTAATAACTTAGGATTTATCCGAGGTTATTAAACCTTAACAAGCTAGTTAAGTTAGTTTGATTAAAGTATATCGATCCAACACTCCTGGGATTGATATCGCTCTCTAGGGAGTAGGAATGCTAGTAAGAAATATATGACGGAAGGGGTTGAGGATGATTCTTTTTTTTTTTTTTTTAATCTTTTCATGGTTTTTAGAAAGCTAAGGTAAAAATCTCGGGCAATTGGTTCGGGGGTGGTATTTCAACCGATTACTCCACTTATCTAATTTATCTAATTATCTAATTACTACAAGTAGCTTATGTCTAATTGAAGTGTGCTCGTATGATGTGTTGGGAATTCGTGAAGTATGAATTATGCTAAAATTATCGTCAAGGATTCATCAAGTAGTGTGGAATCATCAAGATATAATTCTCGTCATATATGGTTTCATCGGAGATAGTTATTCGCCGTATTCTATAGTATTTCTACCGATATAGTCAATCAAGATTAGTTTGTTAGGATATGCATGAGCTATTTTAGGTAGTGATATGCATTTATATTATATTATTGTTTATTTAGGGTTCCTCGTATAAAAGGAACCGATGTCTTTGTATTGATAACTTTTAGAAAACATTCCGTGAAAACATCCGGAGAAAGAGTAATAGATCCATGAGATCATTGTTTCTTGAGAAAACCTTGTTGGTAACTTTGATTGTGTCAATTATTATTCCGCAGCATATTCAATCATTGTTATTCATACCCTAGTTGAGTCGATCTTGGATTAAAATGTGTTTACCTAGATACTATTACTCCATAGTTATCTTTTATTGGTCGGTTGAATTGTCACACCTTATCTTAACGCTGTTGTATTCCTAAGGTCGTAGGTATGTGTGCCCCCAGTTCTTTGAGGTTAGCTCGGATGACCTCTACGAAGTCGGCAAGCCTAAGCTACTTCATCCATAGACCACATCATCATAAAGCATACTCAAGCATTAATTTTAACGAATGATGCCTAGTTGCACTCCTAAGCCAATTTACAATTAAGATAAGAAACAACCTAACAATAATCAATAACTAGGTTTCATAGATCTAAGCAAACACACAAGAAATTGCTAGACATGGTAAACAAGCAAGCATACACACAATCAATCGAATATGGGATAGACATAATGTTACTTTGGAATAAAATACTTATCTCGATGTGTAAAATAGGGCATGGGACCCTAAGATACCGCCCATTTCGGACAACAAACGATTTAGGTTTTTTCTCCAAAAGTCTACCTCTCAAAATACGTAAAAATCAATTTATATAGATTTACAACCGCGACGACGTTACCTTTTGCATGGGACACCGTCACCGTCATTGTGGTTTCTTCTGGCCAAGTCATCGATAGACGCGCCACCTTATAGTTGTAACGCCATCGCCTTCGGGACGCTGCTTGATTCTAGATCCGGGCCGCCCGAGTTGAAAACCGTGAGCGACGCCCAATATTAAGGCGTGACGCCGCCGGGTTATAAGACCGAATTTTCTAAGCCGTCACGTGCATGTTTTGATCGGTCTTCATAGGACGGGCGCCGCTTTTAATTGGGATGCCAGTAATCGTTGATCGCCTTTGAGTGGCTTCGATCTTGACTTTGCCATTTTCTTCATGTATTTGCTCCTTTCGCCTAAATGTGCTTCATTCCATCATTTTGTTTCCAAAAGACCTAAGTGAAAAGAAATGAAATTAAGCAAGAATGAATATAAAATTGGTCGATTTAGGCTTAAATGACCCACTAAAAGTGTATGTTTTAAATACTTATCACGCCTACTAACAAACATTATAATGCTACTAATAATGCTAAGGGTCCTCCCGTGAAGGCTTAAGATCATGGAAGACTTCCGCCTCATGTTAAATGTGATATCAATACTACCCTTTGTCTAATTCGTTTAATACTTTGAATGAGTTGGAAAAGGAGGATGATGTCAATGCTCCTAATGAGCCTAATGCTATGGAGGCCAATGTGGCATCTACTAGCAAACCTAGGTAATGTGCTCCTTCCAAGAAGATACCCATGAAGACCGGTATTTTGTCTAGCAAACCCGATTTGTCTCTTGGGGTTTTGAATTTGGTAGTCCGGTGAGGATGAAGTATTTGAATCTAGTGATGATATGTCTAGGTATATATCATCGCTCGGAAGAGGTTAGCGATTGAAGTCACCGACTTTGATTTTGTGACGGATATGAGGCTCATGTCTATGACTTACTTGGGCAACCGGATGCTTTTGTGCTCAACTTGATGTCGCTTAAGAATCGTGTTAGGAAGTATATGTACTTTCTTTTGTTTTCATTAATTGGCATGTTTTTCTTATGTGTTGTGTAGGTTTGTAGCACTTTTAGGTGATTGGTTTTATATGTAACGCTTCACTTTCATCTGTTGTACTTAAATGTTTTGAGTAATATATTTTATCGAGAATTCCTTTACCCCTCCCCTTCAAAAAGAAAAGAAAAAGTACCCAAGTTAAGGACGGAACTTGGACACTCCATGGGGCCAACATGAAAAGAATTTTTTCGAGGGTCGATATAGACTAAGTTTAAATTTTTGCATTAAAATGACTAAAACCATATATAAAAGGTATAAAATGTACATTAAATCATAAATTTTGAAAGGGTCACCGCTATCCATTCTAATAACCCAAGTCATGTGTGGCGCAGTCTTAGCTTACACTTAATTAAAATAAAGTAAAACCGTGTCAACCACTTCACTTCACTACAATATGTTGAAAAGGTGTCAATAAAAGTGAAATAAATGGTGACTAAATTTTTTTTGGGCTTAAATTTGTTTCTTAATTGCCATTTTTTAAATTTTCTTTATTGTACTAAAAAGTTCTTTGTATCCTAATACTTTTGGATTTTGTCTATTTGATGTTGTATCATATAATCCACTTGTGGGTATATTATTTTTGACAATTCACCTCTCTTCTGGTTAATAAGAGTGTATAAACTAAAAGGTTCTACGTTCAAATAATACACTCAATTTGAATATGATAAATCAAAAAGATGAAATTTAAAAATATTATGATAAAGAAAGAAAAAACAACTTAATACCCTAAAATAAAATTTGATAAAAATGAAAAACAAGATGCATTTATAAACAATTAGCCACGCTTCTCCCACACTGAAAATTATAGATGAAAATGTTATTGATTAAGACAAATTTAAATTGACACAAAATTAGTTTGAGAGTACATAAACTGAACTTTGTGACACACTTTCTTTATAGAAGATGTAAATAAACTTCAACATTATAATTTTTTTACCCATAAATTTAAAATGTATCACTAAGGGTGCGCTTGGTTCAAATCGGGAATGGGAAGGGAAAAGCAATGGAATGCAAAGGAATGCAAAGGAATGGAATGTAGATTATCGTTATCTTGATAGTGCTTACTTGAGAAAATACATTAACCTCCGTGGTGGTGGTGGTGGTGGCGGCGCTTGGTGGTGACTGGTGGTGGTGGTAGATGGTGGTGGTGATATGGTGGTGGTGGTGGTGATTGTCGGTGGTGGTGGTGGTCGCTAATGGCGGTAGTGGTGGTGGCTAATGGTGGTGGCTGTGGCGGGCGAGGAGGTGTTGTCGCTAGTAGGGTCAGGATGGCTGTGGTGGGGTGGTGGTAGTGGTGGTCGCAATGGTGGTGGTCAGGTGGTGGTGGGCGATGGTGGTGGTGGTGGTGGTGTCGGTCATCTGCTTTGGTGGTGGTGGTGGTGGTGGTGGTGTTGGTGGTCGCTAGTGGTGGTGGTGGTGGCTATCGCTATGGCGGCCGGTGGTGGTGGGTAATCATTACCATACCTCTCAATTTCATCGGGTAATGCCCATTACCCAATACTAAACAATGATTGATTCCCAGTTCTAACCAAGACGTTTAATCATTACCTTGCCATTCCCACCCCCATTACTTCCCAACCAAGCACCCCTAAATTCAAATTGGCACTTTCCTATCACAAAAATCGCCCATCATTTCGAAAAGCTAAGTGCAATGCGGTTTATACGCAAATTATCTACAATGCCACTTCAGCCTTTACCCTTATAACACAAAACATGAAAACCCTCCTAGTATAATCCATGTTACACGTACACGTGAGACCCATATTTTTTTTTCTTTTTTTTTTAACATACTCATTTAATTTTATACATTTATACCAAATTTATACATTTTAGGGACTAACAATATAAAAGAATGATTCAAGGACTAACATTATAAACATAACAGGGACTAATGTTGTAAAAAACACATGGCTAAAAATAAAAAAAGTCAGATTTGTCCCATCTTCTTCTTTACTATTTCTGCCAAAACCTTCAATACTAAAAACAAAGAGACAAAACTTACGAAAAACAAAAGGCCTCTACTATTGAACCTCTCTACCCATACCGCCACTTTGTCCTTGCGAATATTCCCTTGTCCCCGCTTTTTCAAAGACAAATACGTCTTTGGGCCGTTCAGATTAGATTTGAGGTTTGGCTTTTATTACACTTTATATTTAACGCCCGATTTTCGCGCTTATACTTTGATATAAACAAAATTATAAAAATAAAAAATATAAAAAATAAAAAAGAAAAAAAAATCTAAGAGGCCCTAATAAAAATTAGAGGCCTTAATAACTCAACCCAACAAAAACAAACACAAGCTTTATATCACAAACACAAACATCACAAACACACCACGCAAACAAAACCCATATAAAGATTAGTGGAAAAAACAAAACAAAAAACTCCTCCCTTATAGGCGGATGGTACCTATAACGCAACTTTCGGTGTAATTTGCCGCAGTTAAACGGTGTCTATAGCGAGCGTATAAAGCTCCGCAGCTTGCACTTTTCCGACATCACTTTCCTTGTAGTATAGTATATTATTCATTGTCGTTAACAATATAGTTTCCACGATTTTCTGTTTTGCATTCTTGTAGTTGCATGTCCTAATCATTTAATCTAGAAAGTAATAAATAAAGTTAAAAACAGTAGATTCACGTTGCTATAATTCATATATGATCTTTTAGACTTTCCCACACAATGTGTTTCTAATAATCACGAGCATGCGTTAAATATTACTACTTACTACTTATTGTTTCTTAATTTTACTTTCTGTTTAGTTAGACCGAAAGCAACAAAACGCAATATTATAATCAATAATTAAATCGATATTCACATATTATATTAAAAATTGAATCAAATTATAATAATGATAATTTATGCCAAAGTTATGATGGCCAAATCTTAACAAAATAAAATAAAGTAACTCGTTTTGGAAGTTCTTACAAATTAATTTATGAATATGCATTAAAAGTTATAAGCACTCACCTACACTTTAATTATCTAGCAATATGCACTAAAATATTGGGCATTGAAAAGGTGTAAAATCGTATATGTAACTTCACTGTGAAGCTTGGAATAGAAAACCCAAAGTTTGTACGGTCAGCTAAGAAGAAAAATGAAACTTTTCCTTGTTCATATAAAACTAAGATAAATTCCCAAACTTATTGTTTATTCTTGGACCTGAACCGGCTTTACAATAGAGTTTTTATCCATAATACGAGGCATACTTACTCACTCGAATTGTGACTCTAGAGGTGCCAAGAATCAAAGCTTGTACCTTGTGTTTCTTAGATGACATGCATACTTGACTCACTTAAATGTATTTATTAAATGGGAGATCGTATATATACCATTAAAACTTAAAACTGTGATATTTCCCCATAATACAAGTTTTTATCGTATTTAATGTATAAACGCCTTTAAGACGTTTTGAGATATATGCAAATACGCAGTTTTAGCAGATATACGCAATCGAATTCTTATTAAATTTATATTTTCCACCTTCTCATGTCACATAATAATTTAGTATTGTTATTACACTTATAACGTGACTATTTTAATCACGCATACCAAAACAACATTTTATTATATATGTTCAGATTATTGTTGTTATTATTATTTTTATTGTTATTATTACGATTATTAAACTATTGATTGACTTGTATTCGTACAATGTTATAATATGTTTTAATATGTATTACCCTATAGTTACATTACAACTATATTAAATTATTAACCCATATTTTTTATATTCATAAGAAAAATATTAAAATATTGCTATCTTTTAATTTTACAAGTACAAACAACCCTAAAGTTATTACAATATTAACTATTGGTGTTGTTTTTAACATATTCAATAAATGTTTGTTTCTTTCTATCATTTAGTCACTTTTTTCTTCTCATTTAACAACTTATAACTTAAAACTTAAAATAATCAAAATAACTTTATTGTTCTAAGCAACCACTTACCTAAATTCAAATATTACAAAATACACTATTTTACTTATTTATATATATATATATATATATATATATATATATATATATATATATATATATATATATATTTATTTAACACCTTAAAAGGTTCAAAACAATGATTACTTTACATAAATTATTTTAAATTCTCTTGAAATGAGCTTATTGTGTTTAAAAACATACTAATAAGGTGCATGTTCTACACACACTTTTAAACTTCTAAAAGGCTGCCAATAAGCACTTAAATAAGCCATTAAGCACCTAAACCTCATTAGTTAACTTATCATATGTATCCAAAAGTTCAAATACATAGATTTTGGTTATATCCATTATGAGCATTAATAATTAAATATGATTAGTTAACAGATACCAACATATTACTAACTCTATTATTTTTCACTCTTACAAGTAGATTTAACAAAAGTTCATATATGAATAAAATCACAACGGTGCAACCTTGACAACCCTCACTATACATAGAGCTAAGCATGAACGCCCTAAAAGCAAATTAAACCGAAAAGCCGCACCAAACCAATAATGGCTAGTCAAATATATTAGTGATATGCAAATGTCAAATATAATTGATATGCAAATGTTAGATAATTAATGATATGCGATGAATTGCGGAAACGTTGTTTTATTGAATGAAAATTATGAAGTTCATTACATTAAGTGAAGTACTTGTAACGCGCCTAACTGACTGACTAACTGGCATTCAAACTTAGTTACAACTTTGACCCTTGTAGTTTATTAACTTTGCATTATCAGCCTTATATTTCTATATCCTCCCTCAAGTTGGAGCATCGTGAAGACCCAACTTGTCCACAAGAAAAGAGTGTTGTTTTTGGCCAATGCTTTTGTCATAACATTTGCATCATATGTGTAGAATGAAAGCGCTTGCGTAAAACCTTCTTGCGCCTTATCTTTAGTGAAATGACAATCAATGTCCAAATGTTTTGTTCTATCATGGAAACAAGTATTAGCAAGAATTTGTCGAAAGGGACTTGTTATAACAAAATAATGCCACCGAATCGAACATGAATGCAGATCTTTCAACAAGTAACTCAACCACAATAGCTCACAAGTTGTAGCAACCATACTCTTGTACTCACTTTAGTGGATGCTCTACTAATTGTGGCTTGCTTATTTTTTCCCAAGAAACTAAGGAATGAGCAAGAAATATACAATAACCATCCATGATCTTCTTGTCATTAGACAAGAACCAAGTCAAGATATGAGAATCTAGTTATCTTTAAATGAGGTCAGCACAAGATAAAATAGACCTTTGAAATAGTCCATTTCAAGTACTTTAATGTATTTAATAGAAACCTACATATGTGCATCCTTTGGTGTCGACACGTATTGGCTTAAATGTTGTATTACATAAGAAATGTATGGTCTAGTCATAGTGAGATACAAAATTCTTCCAATCAACCTTATGTATGAACCAACATCGCCTAATAGAGTTCCTTTGTCAAGTGATAGCTTCAATTGAGTTGGTAAAGGAAATGAAGCGTGCTTGAAGATTTAAGACCAATATATGATAATAAATCCATAATATACTTCCTTTGATTGAGATGCTTTCCGGTTAGTGTTGCATAACTCAATACTAAGAAAATGTTTTTCCAATCCTAGATCCTTTATGGTGAACTTCCGTCAAGGGCATTTTGAGATTAATGATGGTGCAATCAATTTCTAATGATTAATATATCATCAACATAAACTAGGATAACTGTAATTCCTCCCTTAATTCTTAACAAACATGGAATAATCATGTTTAGACCGAACATATCCTAAACTAACCAAAAACTTGGTCGATTCATGATTCCATTGCCTAGAAGCCCTGTTTGAATCCATACAATGATCTCGCTGCTTGCGACTTGTCTTGGTGATGCTTTGTGTCTAACGCGATACCCTCGTGTGGTACCAAGTAAATTTCGTCAATATAACCATGTAGAAAGGCATTATTGATGTCTAATCGATAAAGAGGCCATTGTTTGAAGTGTCCAAAGCAATTACCACTCTAACAGCTTGTCGTTGCAACATGTGAAAAGGTATGTTTATAGTCTAAACCTCTTGTTGATTGAACCTCTAATGACCAATCTTGCCTTAACTCTTTCACAAGTACCATCAGGTTTGTATTTGGTTTTATACACCCATTTAGAAGTAATTGCTTTATGACTAGAAGGTAAAGAAATAACACTCCATGTCCCATTCTTTAAGGTCGCAAGTTCAACACTCATGGTTGTAATCCACCGTGCATCCTTAATGGCTTGTTTCTGAAGTTGGATCGTAACTAGCAAAGACATTTGCCAAAAATCTATGTATGTATAGGGTATGCCTTGGAACCCGAAGAGAAAAAGAGGGTAGTGAAGTGTGGAAGTCAGCAGATCCACCTTTGAGGATGTAACAAACTCTTTAACTAAGTAGGTTTTATGGATTGCCTAGATAACTTTCTCATTGAAATAGATGAAACATGAGGTGGTAAAGTGTCATTTGGAATGGGATTAGAAGTATTATATGTTGGTGGTATAGAGGATGTAGGTGAGGTGTATTTGTTTCGTGGTAAAGGAGTGTTTGGGCTAACAAAATATGTTTCTTTTAAGGAGAAGTTTCTAAAATTGTATAAGTGGGATTAGGAATAGTGGATGAAACTAAGTTGGATCGTTTTTTAAATGAAACACATCCTCCTTGTTGATCCCAATGAGTTAGATCTTCTTAGCTTGTAAAAGGATTAGTTATATTAGATAAATCTAACACAACTAATGGTATAAACTATGTTTAAATGTATTAAAGATTATGCGGAATCTGATATTTAATATTAAGAAAATTGTTTAATGAAACAGTGAAACAATGAACACACAATTCAACAAACAAGCTCCAATATTATTAATGATAATAATACGAATACTCTCACAGTATTAGGGTTACAAAACCTTGAAGTTAAACGGTTGAGATACTTTTGTGTATCTAACTCTATGCCCTTAGACATCCTTTTATACACCAAGGAGTCCTACAAGGCTTACAATACTTTCCCAAATATATCAAATCTTTTCTTTAAATATCTAATACATATCCGATAAGCAAGACTAACAAAACGCCTAACATTACTAACTTATGCTACCAGCCTTAACTTTGTAACCAACAGTTGTAACTTGTGTACTTAGCATCGGTAGTTGTAACTTTGCACTAGCGCCTTAACTTTGTAATCGGTAGTTTTATCTACATAGCATATATTCCTTGAAGTTCCTCAATAACACTAACTTTGTATGAGCAAGAAGAATACTAATATGAGCAAAGACTAACACAAACCGCATTAAGAAGACTTTCAATCCCAACAATCCTCCTCTAAACTTGATATTCTTCTTCAAAATCATCAAGTTTATTCATTCAAAGCTTCATAATCACCGGGAGGATGCTTTAAAACACTTTACTTGTTAAGGTGTTTCGATCTTCTTTAGAAGTCGATATGCCATTTCGGTGAAATAATCCACCAAGCTTCTTCCGCAAAGATCTTGGCAATTGTAGATGGTGCAAGGATATGTCTTCTCCACCAACATGTAGATAATCATAGATTGCATCATCAAGGAGTGAAACCACAGAATCATAAAGCTTCCAGCTCAATACTTCAAACCCATTTTGAGCCCTCCATATTTCTTCCTCTACATGGTTCAAACATAATTTTCGGATCACCCCATAATGATAGTCATAGTTTTCCACTAGCCTTGTTGACCCATACTTAGCTTTTACCAGCTCCATAGATCTTCCAAGTCTTGTTCCACAAAATTTTAGCATCCGACTAAAGAACATGTACATCCGAGATTTTCCATCAACTCTCATGATCCGTAATAACTTTTCTTCCTTCTTTATAAATATTCCAATAAAAATCCTTGAGTCTTACTAGCTAAAGGAATAACATCAATTGTTACTTCTTCATCTACAACAATTTCCATTAGTGCTTAAGCTCGATGTTTCTTGATCATCATCCATTTTTGCTCAGTTGTTTCTTAACTATCATCCACCTTTGCTTCTTAGTGACCTCATGTTCCAGCCTTTGTTCTTGCTCTCTTGTCACTACCTTCCACCCTACCAGATCTTGATCAACAAATATGTTTACCCTTTTCATTGCTTTGTCAAACTTCTCTTGGATCCGCTCGGACTTAAAAGGTGTCAAATTTGAGCTCCCATCCTTCCATGTTCTTTAGGTAAGTACATATGATCTTTCTTTGAGCTTTGGTTGGTGGTTTATTCCTCTTAGCTCTCGCCTCTCTTCACCGCAGTGCTTTCTTCTTGTCTCTAAGAGTTGTACAAACAATTTGGCCTTTTTAGCATAAGACAACTCTTCTTGTTCTTTAGCTTGTAATCTTTCAGCTAATTGATAATCAGCATCAATCTTTGCCTGTACTTCATTTCATGCGTTAATCAAGGCAATATTGGCTTCTTTTTCTTTTTCAGCTCTTTCTCTTGCAAGTCTTTCTTCTTCATCAATTTAGCTTGTAATTTCTTAGCGCTTCTTCATCAAGCCCGATTTGATCTTTCTTCATCTTCATAGGTTCTATCAATATCCCTTTACCTTTGTCCTGTGAAGGTATTGTTGTTTTAGATTTACTCGCTCTTTGAAAACAACCCTTTCTTCTTGAATTTTGTCCTTTTAAAGCTTCAAGTGCTTGAGATATAGTAATATCATCGCAGCTTGTTATAGCAAGATTAACATCTTAGTAGCACTAGCAGACTAACTTTGTCACCAATCGCACTAACTTTATCACTAGCGACTAACTTGATCACCAAAGATCATTAACTTCATCATTTTCTTGTTCTTCAACAACAACTTTATCATTTTCTTGTTTAACAACAACTTCTTCATTCAAATCCTCCTCATCCGTGCTATCGATCCTCCCCTGCTTTGGAGGAATCCTCACCCAAACGTTTTATCATCCGAGAATTCTATTCTAGCGTCAAACCAACCTTGTATTATCTTTTCACCATGAGTTCTTGACCTGTTTTCCTTTCAAGCTTATTAACCCTCCTATTCAAACATGTGATATGAATTTGCCGAGAGCATATTGTCTTCTTCTTCGGGTGTGTTACCTCTTGGGTGTAGTGAATCATTAGGTTGATTAGATATATTCTCAAACCTAGTTTGAGCAATTGTATCCCCATACTTTCTTGGCACTGGGACCACCATCCGAACTAGCTCCCGGGAAACAGATTCATTAGGTGTTGCCTTGGATCGGGTCTTATTGATGTTACTATTGTCCCGCTCGCTTCTAAGATAGAAGCGAGGTGACAACCTCACCAAACTGTCACCCCACCCTTATGGACAACCTCATTTGCAACACTTTCTTTAGGATCACCATACCGAGGTATATGAGTGTCCTTTCTTTTAGGCTTCCTAGGTTGTTTTGTTTTTGAGCTTGAGAAGTGGATGGTTGTAAAATGTTTGGTGGGTGTTGGGGATCATTAGGAATGACTGAACCTTCACCCATTTGAGGTTGGTTTGGTAACACCATTTTCGGAAACAAAGTGTTACTTTACCGTAAAAACCTTTGCCTACCCTTCTCATATTTTAGAAAATCTTTTAGTATGAGAGGTGCAATATATATTCTTTATGATTTGTATTTTCAAAGAAAATGTTTGTCCTAAAATACTTTACAAACCTTGGATACATTAAAAAATTCAAACAAAGTATCCAATTTTATAACCATACTATCAAAATCAATTTTGAAATATTAAATTTATGGTCTCAGAGCTAAGTAGATAATGGCCGATGCCATAGTGTCGCTAAACTCATTTTAGGAAGTAGTCTTTAGACATAGACACCGAAGATAGTATGTATTAGAAATTTCCATTTGGGAGAAGTATGCTTTATAAAAGTTAATTTATCAAAAATTTCTCATACCCCATCAATGCAAGATTTTCAAAAATAGTAGAATTTGAAAATACTTAACACCTTCATCATCTCAGAAGTCGAAGATTTCTCTACCGGATGTTTCGTTGATGATTATCCCCTGCCATCTACAAGGGCATGTATCTCAGATTTCCATTGATAGTTTTGGCCACAACAAGACCGTAACTATTCAATATATGAAACGATATAGTGAGATTGATAGTGAATGCATACCTTATAGGATGTGCATTCAAAAATCTACTATCTCGTTAAAATCCTCACTTTAGTGGGTTTGGACAAAAATGCACCATATTTTGTGAATCAAGAAACTTTAGACTCGTCTGCTTATGTTGGGTTTTGAGATTGGATGATAAAGTTGAGTTGGGTTTGTAATCAGAGTATGTTTGAAGAATTAAATCAATTAAATGATGCATTGAAGGATTTAAACCCTTCATTGATGTATTTATGAAATGCACCATGAACAACCCAAAAGTAGTAAGTTATGCCTAGCAAGATTAACTTTGAGTCACCAACATTAACTCCAATTCCATCCCAAAAGCTTGTCCATCATTAATCTAATGCTTTCCTTTGCTTATCCTACAAAATGTTAGTCCAAAATCAAGAAAACATAAGTTATAACAATTTTCACATTGATCACAATATTGATCATTCCTAACAACAAAGAAGTATAACCAACAATGTAAACTCTTAATGACTTAAAAATAGTACTAATTCATACAAAACTCTACAAAACATAAAGAGATAAAAGACTTTAAAGATTTAACATTCCAATACTAGCAATCAAATATTGAAGTATACTTACATCAAAAGCTTTTGTAAGCAAATATGTAACATTCTTGTCAATATAGATTTTAACCATTTGAATCAATTTCTTTTCATTATAATCTATAACAAAATGTTGTCTCGATCTCTATATGCTTTGTTTTTGAATGAAAAAGTGATTTTAATTATGCAAATAGTACTATTATTGTTAATAAAGATCTTGGTTTGCATAAATTATACCCATAATCAACTAGTTGATTCTTAATCCAAAGGACTTGTCCATAGGAACTTGAAGCAATCACATATTCAACTTCGTGGAATTTGCAACCACTGCTCTGCTTTCTTGCATCGCTATGATATTAATCTACATTTAAGAAATTGACAACCTCTTGTTGTAGACTTCCTATCCAAGCTTGCTCTAGCATAATCACAATCGGTGTATGCCACCAAATTAAAAAGGAGAATATTTTGGATTCCAAAGTCCCAATTTTGGTTGACCTTTTAAGTACCTAAAATCCTTTTCACAAGATAAAGATGTGAAACCTTTGATTGACTTGGTATCTAGCACATGCACACACCGCAAACATAATATCGGTCTTGAAGATTTAAGGTATATTAATGAACCAATCATTAACCCATACATATGAACATCAACTTTACCATCTTTATCCTCGAAAGGTGGCTTTTGAGTTTCCATTGGTGTACTTGCAGATTGATCAGAAACCCAAATTTCATTAAAATTTCAAAGAACATATTTATCTTGACTAAAAATAAGCCATTCTTCTTTTGCTTCACTTGTAATTCTAAGAAGAATGTAAGTTCTCCCATAGAACTCATTGAAAATTCTTGTGCATCAACTTCTCAAATGCAATGCATAGCTCCTTCTTTGTTGAACCAAAGAGGATATCATCCACATACACTTGGACCAAAGAAATATCACCTTTGAGCCTTTTGATGAATAAGGTTTTGTCAATTTTCCTCTTTGTAATCCATTTTCCAACAGATATGTTTAAGGTTTCATACCAAGCTCTGAAGCTTGATGTAGTCCATACAAAGGCTTTTTCAACCTTATATACTCCTATTTGGAAAGTTGGATCTTCAAACCGGTGGTTGACATACATACACCTCTTCTTCAATCTTCCTATAGAGAAAAGCACTCTTTACATCCATTTGATACACCACAAAATCTTTAAATAAAACATAAGCTATAAATAGTCTAATTGCTTCAATTCTTGCAACAGGGAAGAGACTTCATCATAGTCAATTCCTTCTTCTTTGTATACCCTTAAGCAACCGGCCTTGCTTTATTTCTTATCACAATCCCCTTTCATCTGCTTTTATTCCTTAAACTCATTTAGTGCCTATAGCCCTTTTACCATTAGGTAAATCCACCAAAGTCCAAACTTCTTGTACCCTCAATTGTAGAAGCTCTTCATGTATACCCTCTATCCAGCTTGAATCCTTCAAAGCTTGAATTACATTTTGGGTTCTTCTTGTGATAAAAAGCAAGCAAACAAGCGCTTTGAAGGTCTTTATGGTTTGTTCTTTGTTTAAGAGTATAAACAAACCCATGTTCCTTCAAATTCTTTAAAATATTTCTTGTTTATGTAGTCGATTGCAAATTCCAATCATTTGATCAAGAGGATGAGCTTTACGAGTTCTTTTAGTCGAGTATGACCGACTTGGATTATTGTATCCAAATTGTTCATGTCACCATTTCAACATCATCTTCATCACTACATGAGTAATCAAATATGTTATAATCTACTAAAGTGAATTTATGGATCAAATGGAAGTTCAATGCTTGCTTTTCACCAACAACAATAACTTCTATGTCGCCAAAGATTAACAGCTGAACTAACAAAGATTAACATTGTTAGTGATGTTTCCATCACTAGCGTATTAATAGTCTTAGTGTTAACATTATCATCCTTTTCTTGATCATCACTTTCACTTTTGTTCTTGGATCTTCATTAACCTTCTTCCATCATCACTTGAGGTTGGATCCATCATCATGAGAACTCCTTGGATCTTGGGAAAATGGTGGATCATCATTCCATAATGATAGCAAATGTAATCTTTAACTGTGTTCGCTCTTTCTAGCTTGACCCGCATGATCACTTGCTTTTGTACCGCAAAACAATTAGACTATGTACCGCAACAATCGGCTCATAATTCATTATTCTTGTTATTGCATCAATATCAAATAGCCAACTGTCCACTACCCACAACATTAGGTGTACTTTCACTAAACATGATATGCAAGTTCTTCCCACCATCCTTGTTCTTTTATTGAATACCTAAAGACTTTACTATTCAAAGAGTATCCAACAAAGAAACCTTCATCAACTTTACCATCAAATTTGATTAAGTGATCTATGGTATCGAGAATGGTAACAGGACACCCAAAAGGTCTCATAAAACTTAAAGATGGTAATCTACCATGAAAAAGTTCATATGGGGTCTTGTTATGAGGCTTAATAACTAACACTCTATTTTGCACATAATAAGCAGTACTAACTGCTTATGCCCAAAAGTAGTTGGCAACTTAGAATCAGCTAGTATATTCCTAGCAGTCTCAATTAGTGTTCTATTTCTCCTCTCAGCAACTCTATTTTGTTGAGGAGTTCTAGCTGCACTATATTATCTCAAAATACCATTCATCTCACAAAACTGATTCATCTCTCTATTTTTGAAATCGGTCCCATAATCACATCTAGTTACCTTAACCTTGTGATCTACTAGATTTTCTATTCTAGTTATAAAGAACTTAAGAATGCCACTAGTCTCATCCTTAGTAGCTAAAAAGAAAACCTATGTAAACCTACTGAAATCATTTGTGACAACTAGGCAATACATTTTCTTCATAAGGCTTTTACAAATGTTGGACTAAATAAGTCCATATGCAACACATGTAAAGGAAGACCGATTGAGTTCTCTATTTTAGACTTACAAGAGGCTCTCTGATGCTTTCCTTTGACAAAACACGTGTTCGATCATTTTCAAAGTTTAGAAGTAAACCTCTTACAAGATTTCCTTTAACCCGCATTATTCATAGTTTTAAAATTTAAGTAACCTAGCCTTTTATGCCAAAGTTTAGATTCATCGATGTGGATTTTGCAAAAGGCAAGTTAAACTCCTTTAGGAACCATGTTCTTTAAATCAACACTATACATATTGTTCTTTCAAGGAACTCTAAGTAAAACTTGACTTTCATCAATTAACTTAAAGTTTGGAGATAAAACAATACATTCAAGATATTAAAAGGAACACTACTCTTTTCGTCACACATTTGTGAAACACTAAAGAGATTAAACTTTAACTCTCTCACAAAATACTCATTTTCAAAATCGAAATTACTAGTTTAATGGTACCTTTTCCTATGATTTTCCTCCTCGGGTTCCTCCAAAAGCAACATATCCTCCATATATCTCCACATAGTCCGAAGATAGAGAATGTTACCCATCATGTGCCTTGAGCATCCACTATCAATAATCCTTGATCCCGTAAATCCATTTGTGGATTGCCCCTGCACATTAGGTAAGAAAATCGCTTTTGGGTACCCAAGCCATCACCGACTTGATCCGCTTTGTGCATCAACATAATCAAACTTTTTACGTGATTAATGCATCGTTGTGTTTAGAAATATGGTCTAAAACTTTAAGCTTTGGTTTCAAACCCAATAAGTCGAGGCCTTAACAAAATTAACATTATTTCCTTAATAGCATTAACTTCGCTTTTGGCCTAATAAAGATTAAAATTGTTACCCCTAACAAGATTAACCCTTAGATTAATATTATCGCTTTTAAATATTGTGTTCTTATGAATGAGACTTTACCGCTTGAATCTACTATTTTAGAAAATATTACATTGATCTAGCAAAGATTCATCGTTGTTTTGAGTGAGCAACATTAACTTGTCTAGCAAGATTAACCAATAATGCTATTTTTAGAAATATTAATTGATACTAAGCCATACTTCATTAGTACTTCTTAGAACCATGTTCTTTTTAGCACAAAGGGAGTCTTTTAAAAAAATTGATGATTCACCCTTTGAGCTTTGTTCCAAATGGTGTTTTACCATCCTTTGATTTTGAAACTGCTTTTTATGGTAACAAAGAATCAACCCGCAAATGATCAAAGTTTCCACAAACATAATAGGCCTTATTAAATATCTCAAGATTACTTCCTAGTTTTGAGACATCATATTGTTCCAGCTTTTGATTGCCTTTGACCGTGAGTGTTTTTCCTACGCTGCTCAACATGTTTAATAGTTTTCCTAGCGCTTTGATGACTCTTTCTTTGCAATACTAGAGATGACTTTTTCATTTCGATTTTAGGTTGAGATACAACTGTTCCTCATCATTTGACACCCACTATTCAATAGTCAGGGCCTCATCATTCTTCCTACCTACCTTAGGCTCTTCTTCACTAGACTTAGCTTTACTTTTCTCAACTATAGGCTCATTAACAAACTCATCTAAACCAAGAAAAGACAAGTCAAGTGTTAGAGGCATAAATTTTCTTGTAAAGGGAAGTGAACCGCATTATAGCCAAAATGCACATGAACTTGTCAACAATTTGACACTCTATGATCTTGTTTACACTTTTAGATGCATATTCCAATTTATCTACATTAAGTTGAATGAAATCTTTTCTTTTGAACTATTTCAAGCTTCTTCCTAAGCTCTCTAATAGTTATTTCTCTACATGAATTTCAAACTTTAAGCCCTTAATCTTTTCTTCATAAATAGACTCATTTGTTTTATAAAATTTTAAGCTTTTCTTCCATCGACTCTAAACTTGTCTTATAAGATAGAACATTTAACTCAAATTTCTTAAAATCTTTTAATTGTTTATCATATTGATATTTAAGAGATTCAACAGCTTCCAAACAATATTTTGAACAAATAGAATCATTGGATACTGAGTTAGAACTTGAAGATGAGAAAGTCATGAGTGCATAATTAGGTCCTTTCTATGCCCGATCACTCCACCATATCCACCAAGACCATTACATGACACCAAAGTCGTGGAATAAGATGTTTCATGTGCACAACTCCTTCTTGAGCTTTTCTTATTCTTGTAATCTTGATTTATTTGAGCTCGCACCTTAGCAAAATATCCCCTCTTATGGCGCTTGTAACACCCCACTTTGGACTTATTAGAGCCAATCTTCTCATTACCATTGACATTTAAGTTTCCTTCATGTATTCTTCAAAAACTTTTTGCCCTCATAGTCAATCTCGCTATTTGCTATCTCAAATCCATCTCTTTAATGTTATCTAGATGGATTTGTTGCAAGTCCTCATAGACAAGTGGAGGACTAATTGGTTGACTACCAAAGAATGAACAATAACAACATCACTCAAGTTACCAATATTAACAAAGATTAACTCGAGTGCTAAGGCAGAGAAACTCTATGAGCAATATTAACTTCTTTTAGCATCATAGTGTTGTTATTTGAAGAGGACACAAAAGCCATGTTCTGCTTCGCAAGCTAAAGCTAGACGTTCCCTTTAACTTCGGGTTCATACACCTTAAGGTTGTTATAGAGATCATCCATGCTCATAGTATCTAAATCGCCTTTATTCCTCTACACAATAGTATGTGTTCCATTCAAGTGACAAACTTCTCAATAACTTTTGATTAACATCTTCTTGTGAAATCTTTATACCTAAAATCTCCAATCGACCACAAGCTTTTGAAGCTTATCAAAATTTTGATCAAGCATATCCGAGCTTGAAAAAAGTGAAGTTTTCATATTGCTACTTTAAGAGATTTTTTAGTTTTTCTTGTAGCATCATTCCCACCAAATCTTTCTTCAGCTTCCAATAACAACTTAACATCTTTTATAGAGTTAACTTAATTGATGCTCATTGGTAATGACCATCATTAAATTACTTCTAGCTTTACCTCCGCCTTCTCCGAGCCTTATCTTCTCAGAGTTGCAATAGGCAAGCCTGCCTCAACACCTTCCACAATCTTTGTTTTTGGCAAGGTATTACCATTCTCTATGACTTCCCATAGTGAATAGTCTATCATCTAGATATATTGCTCAATCCTCATCCTCATATCTCAAACTCACCGTGTTTGAGCATGGGAACTTTGGATGCGACCACCATGTTTGCGTAATCTTGATCCATATCTTCTTCTAGATCACAACTTCTCAACAAGCTCGATACCACTTGTTGATCCCAGCTTGAACTAGATCTTCTTCCTTAGTTTGAAAAAGGATTAGTTATATTATATAATCTAACACAACTAATGGTAGAAACGTGTTTGAATGTATTAAATATTATGTGGAATCTAATCTTAATATTAAGAAGAATTGTTTAATGAAACAAAGAAACAGTTGAACACACAATTCAACAAACAAGCTTCAACGTTATTAATGATAATAACACGAATACTCTCATAGTATTAGGGTTACAAACCTTGAAGCTAAACGGCCGGGATACACTTGTATCTAACTCTATGCCTGTGACCTCTTTTATACACCAATGAGTCCTACAAGCAAGGTCATTAAGATCGCTGTAAACTCAGAGAATCGCACGAAGCTACGAGTTTACTAGCTAAAACCGTAGGATCGTGGTAGGATCTCATATGTGGTAGGATCGTAGTAAGATCGTAGGATCGCCACGCGATCCGAGTTCACTTTTTTTTTTTTTTTTTTTTTAACTTTTATATCTTTTTAGTCCATCTCACTTGCTTAGGCTGTAAAAAACGTGTATTTTACTAATGTCTAATAAGTAAACCACAATCGTTTCATTTTCTAAAAGATCATAGTTTATACCTAATTTTCTACTTTCAATTATATTATAGTCTAAAAGTGTTTAATAATTCAATTCGCTTTCCTTCATTGCGATTAAACTAATCAAAGTGTATGTTTTGGAATGCCACTAATGACATGTTTGTTTCCTTGAAATCATGTAGATAGCTCAGATATTTTGAGACATTTAGGACTCATGTTATGTTATATTATTTCGCTAAATCGTTAATTTAACAATTGAAACTTGATTTTTTTTGTGTTTTATTATTACTTTGGTGTTTTCTTTGTCATTTTCAAGAATATTATATGAATTTATCTTTGACGTTGAGTAGAAATGTAAAATATTTTGACTCGTTTATCATTTGTTTAAAAGCTATGACAAATTGGTAGGATCGTAGGATCGCGATCCGATCTACGATCTCGATCTTGCAAAGCAAAAAAAACGATGCCAATGAAGATCGCGATCTTGATTTCTTTCCTACAAGGCTTACAATACTTTCCTAAGTATATCAAATCTTTCTTTAAATATCTAATACATATCCGATAAGTTAACTAACCAAAATGTCTAACAATACTAACTTACACTAATAGCCTTAACTTTGTAACCGAAGAGTTGTAACTTTGTGCACTTAGCATCTGTGTTGTAACTTTTCACTATCGCCTTAACTTTTGCACCGGCATTGTAACTACTTAGCATATATTCCTTGAAGTTCCTCGAAAGCACTAACTTTATATACAACAAGAATACTAACATGAGCAACAAGCACAAACAACATTAAAAAGACTTTTAATCCCAAAAATCCTCAAAAATACATCTCTACTAAGAAAACCTCCTTATAATCCTAATTATACAACTTATATCCCTTTTGATTAACATGATACCAAAGTAACACATATTGATTCCTCTGTTATCAAACTTATCTTTGTGTGGTTTGGTAAGAGTAGCATAACATAAGCATCCAATTACTCTTAAATGATCATAATCGAGAGGTGTACCATACAACTTCTCAAAAGGAGACTTCCAATCCAAAACTTTAACAAGCATTTTTTTATGAGATAAGTGTCATTAAAACACAATCAACCCAAATATTAAGAGGTAAATTACATGTAATCTAATGTTTCTGAAAAAGAGCCAAGAAATGCCCATGTTTTATCTCAAACTCACCATTTTGTATATGTATGAAGATAGACCTTTGGTGCAATATTCCTTTTAAATGAAAACAAAGAAGCACATGCCTCTTACAATTTTAGTGCCATTATTTGATCTAATTATCTTTGGTTGGTTTTGAAAATGAGTTTCAACATAAGCAATATTGAATTTGCCTTTGAATGTACTAAATAAGTACATGTGCTCTTGTATTATCATCCATAATAGTAAAGAAATAATGTGCACCGTATATGCATTATTTATAAGGCCCCACATCAACATGTATCAAATGAAAAGGAGCAGAAAGATCGCACTTTTAGGAAAGGTTAATCTATGATGTTTAGAAAGCATACAACATTCACAAGAAAATTTTGAAAAGTACATGGATTTATAAACGGTAGTATATGAGAGAATTAGACACGATGAATGTCCAAGTCTGGCATGAAAAGTTTGAACATCTAGTACATTCTTAAAACTATAAGAACTTATTCAAACAAGTAATAGGAACAAAATTCAAATGAGATTCATTAAACTCTAAGATACTAGCAAAAATGCGAGGATTAACAGTTGGTTTGCGATATACAAACATCTCGAACCTTTTCCATCGCAACAATTTGTTTAATTGAAAGGTCATGAAAACATAAATCATTTGGATAAAAGTGAGCGACCAACTAATTATTTTGAACAAGTTATCCCACATAAAGCAAATTCAATATCCGGCATATAGAATACATTTGTGAGTATCAAGGTAGGTGTTAACTATACTTTTCCAACAATGGTTACAGTTTTGGATCTGACATCAGGTAAATGAAGAGACGATCAAGCTAAAATGTGGTGCCATGTGATCTGAGGCCCCTGTATCAGTCACCTAATCTACTTTAATATTCATTTGTAGATGACTAAAAAATGAAAATGAAATAGTACAACAAGAGTATATTCCTGCATATGAAACACCTGCATAATCTATTGAAGTACTAGGATCTGTCACAACACTTTAGCCTTGAAGATTCTCATTATTTCTTGACACACAGCAGGAACCAACTTCTGATCAAAACAACCACTTTGAATCATTTCAATCTCATTCTCATTACCCATATCAAAATGAATATTTCCACTGAAATGCTCAACAAAACCTGAATTCACATGAGCTTCAATCCTATTATGTTTCTTAGCTTTCTTGCCTTTATACCAATCAGGATACCCAATCTTCTCAAATCATTGATCAACTGTATGTCCTTCTTGATTACAACAAGTACAATACATTCTCCCATCATTTATGATTCCTCTATTATCCTTTCTTCCACTAGTTGACCCTTATTGTTCATGTTAGCAATAATGCAAGAGGCTCAAAACATGATTAGTAACTTGTTTTGTTTCTTAATCATTTACTATACAAGAAGCCTCATTGATGATAAAAGTGGATCCATGGCGGAAACCCGACTTCATACATATTCATACTAATCATTCAATTTCATCAAGAATTAAATCACTTAGATTTATTATCTCTTAAAGCAAATTTCTCAAGAACGTCACATGTACATTCTCTCATCTTACCACAATCACAAGTTGGTAAGCCATTGATATTTTGCAATTCATCCCAACATTTCTTTTACTTGTTAAAGTATGAACCAATAGAAAGACTACCTTGACTGATCTTGCTCAATTCCCTTTCAAGCTAATACACTAGAGGACCATTATTTTGGCCATATCTTTCTCCTATCTCTTTCCACAACTCACATGCAGACTGAGCATATAGAAAAGCATCAGAAAATTCGGTTACCGTTGAGTTCAAGACCCAACATGTCACCATATAGTCACATCTAATCCATCTTTACAATTCACCATCTCCCGCACCAGGTTTAGGACAAGAACCATCAATGAAACCTAAGTTCAACTTTGCACCCACTGTCATCCTTGCAGTTTTGTTCCATCAATGAAAATTACTTCCATTGAAAGGTGTATTTGTAAGCACCATCCCTGGATGATCATAATTTTCTATATACAAAGGATCATTGATCATGTTGACATTGACTTGGTTTTGGTTTTGATTATGATTATGGTTTTTATCTTGATTCTGATTTTGAGTTTTATTCTGGTTTTGGTTAGATGATGAAGAATTCACCATTGATGATGTCACAAAGCTTCAATTATGAAATTTGTTGGTCGAAACGAATTGAATCAATTACAGTATGTAATTGATCAGAATGATGATGATTAGCATGATTTATGGTTTAAATATTGATCTTTATTGATTTAAGATCATTGATCGAATCAATTTGATGAAGATCAAATTTGGGGATTTAGAGTTACGAGGTTCCTCAACTCTGATACCATGCGAAAATGTTGTTTTATTGAATGAAAATTATGAAGTTCACTATAGTTACATGAGGTAAAATGAAAATACTTATATAGAGAAAAAATGTAAACGCTCCTAACTAAATGACTAACTAACATTAAAATTTAGTTACAACTTTGACCCTCAGTATATGAACTTTTCACTATCAATCGTTATAGGTTTAAAAGTCATAGCAACTACAATACACATGTAGTTTATTAAATATGACCCCTGTATTTGCTATAACTTTTAAACCATTTCAAGTTTTTGGACGACGTCAAATACAATACACATGTAACGTATTGGCAGAAAATTATCCCGGATTTAAACATGTGCAAGGTGTGGAGAGGCACATGGCCCCCAATTTCTTAGGGCATCCAATTGCTAGATCTGTAACGTTAACCTAAACTCACTTTTGTATGTTTTAATCTAGGTAAATTATGTTTTATGGATAGGATAAGTACGTTTTATAATATTGTAAATTAGTTATTTGAGTCACAATGGAGAACCAAAACTAAAATTCAATTTTAATTGAGTAAGTATGCGAGAGGCTCTGTTCCAAGCAAAGAAGATGATGAAAAAATAAAACTTTGTTTTATTTGGTATATTTTAAGTTTAGCCCATTTTGTATATTATTTCAAAGTATTTTGTTTAGCATATATTATGAAAAAGTCAAAATAACCAAAATGTCCATAAAAGCAGCATTTTCTTATCTTGACATTTAATATCGTATTATACTAATAAATTACATTTGTTTAATGCATAATAATTTTACCTATAACTATATTTCAAGAAAATACTACGCAATTTCATAGAGTTGATCGTTGATTTTAAAAATACATAAGTAACTATTGACTTGTTCAAAAGACACATAAATTTACTGTTTTTGTAGCGGATATTCAAATATTGTTGTTGGGCATACAACGTAATAAGGCATGACGCTGTGCAGGGTCTTCAAAGTCCACGGGACGACTCTGAAAATTATTTTTGTTTTTTACGAGATAGCAGCGACCCATGATGACTGAAGGTTAAGTTTTGAGAAAGTAGGTTTCAAAAACGTAGACAAAAGATTTAACCAAAATTCCATGATTCACAAATACATTAAAGAGACGATTCAATAAGCTAAAGAGAATTTACAATGTTACGTGTGTGCCTCTAGAGTCTAGACCAAAAATCTATTGGTGAAATTTTTAAAAATAAAATAAAATAAAATTCCATTGGTAACAAACCAAAATGATAATCAAATTCATGCTTTATTAAAAAAATAGTTTCTTTCATTGGTAATTTTATTTCAGATTTGACCGACTAATATATAAGGCTTTTGGCTAGCATCACAAAAACACAAACCAAGTAAAGCCTTTTCTTTTTCTTTTTTAAAGAGTGATGTGGTCATATCATCTTCGCTTATATCCGAATGAGAATTGAACTTGGGACCTCCGATATAATCAATACTTTGAGAAAGGCTATAAGCAAAGTTTTCATCCGTTTTTACATTTTCGTTTTTACGATGAAGTTTTCACGTTTTCATCCGCTTTTTACGTTTTGCGCCGCTTTTAGCGTCAATTTTTACGCCGTCGTTTTTTACGTGTACGTCTGCTTTTTACGCCATCCGCTTTTGCGCGTTTTCGTCCGTTTTTACTTTTCGCCTGCTTTTTACGTTTCGTCCGCTTTTACGTTTTGATCCGTTTTGAGCGCCTGTTTTTTTTTTACGTTTTGTCATTTTTTACGTTTCTTGCTTTTTACGTTTCGTACATTTTTATGTTTTCAACCGCTTTTGCGTTTTCATCCGCTTTTTATGTTTTCGTCCGCTTTTACGTTTTCCTCCGCTTTTGCGCATTTTAAATGCATTATTGTACTTATTCGTCTCGATTTTTACGTTTTAAATGCTTTTTACGTTTTCATCCGCTTTTGCGCTTTAGTCCGGTTTTTCGTTTTAGCCCTTTTTTTACGTTTTCATCCGTTTTTGCGCGTTTTCGTCCGTTTTTTACGTTTTCGTCCATTTTTTACGTTTTGACCCGACGTAAAGGTTTAGTCTTTGTAGACTTTTTAGTGAAGTTATATTACCCATTTTTACCTTTATTCAAGCTTGATTAACAAGATATCTAACAACAAAACTTCAAGGAAAAAAAATCACTAAAACACTTTTCATATTATGCTTATTATAAGATAGAAGCATATATCACCATTTTGTCCACAAGCAATTTAGCACGTTTTTGACAAAAAATTGTAACTAAGAAAACATACCTTTGCTATATCCCCTTTTTATGGTTTTAGAAACCATAGACGCGAAATACTTCATGATCTTCTAAGATACCCCAATCCTTTGCTATATTCCCTTTTTATGGTTTTAGAAACCATAGACGCGAAATACTTCATGATCTTCTAAGATACCCAAATCCTAGTATGAAGATTTCTCAAAGGAAAATGTTAGAATGATCTATCACTATCCAACATATGATGATTTCTAAAAACATGACTTTCTGTTTTAAGAAATTCCCTTCTTTGTAGTTTTCAAGCATACACGGATCGTATCAAGTTTTCAAAGTACAATATACAAAAAAAAACTTGGTAACGAAGCTCTGATACCAATTGTGGAAAACTAGAAGGGGGTTGAATAGTTTTACCAATTTAAAACTTCCTTTTAAATATTTAGATCGACTTATGTCAATCTATTTGGTTGTTTATGTTGGACGTTGATAGATAGATATATAAACGTGTAATGAAAGATAAAGAGTAAGAAGCACATCACCACGACACAAGTATTTATAGTGGTTCGGCTACAAGGACACCTTCCTTGCCCTACTCCACTCCCCGAGTCACCTACTCGAGAGTTCGTAAGCACTACACCAATCTCCTTATGGCGGAGAAGCCTTCACAACGTCGCTTAACCTTTTTCCGATACAAAGCTAAATACCGAGTTCTTTCACACCAAGGCGAACCACACCTAACACAACGTCGCCTACCCTTTATACGGTGCTAGGCTAACCACCGAGTTCTTTCACACCTTAGGAGAACTAATCCTATCACAACGTCTAGGTACTAGGCTAAGCACCTAGTTCCATTACTATGGAGGAACTACTACCCTTCACGACACAACACCTATTATCAAGGAGATCTACTCCTTATTACAACACCATCAAGGATATCACCATCCTTGTAAATAAATAAATCCTTATATGTATAACGATGCACCTCATCGATTATACGACCTAAGCATTCTTCCCAAATGCTACTTAATTTGATTCTTCGACATCCTTCACTAATGCCTTTGACACAACGCTTGGCACCCTTCACTAATACCTTCGTCTTGACACCTTTAGCATTCTTCACTAATGCTTTGACACGAATGATGAGCATCTTTCACTAATGCTTGCATCTTGACACTTCGGCATTCTTCACTAATGCCTTCAACCCAACATCTATGGAGAAAGGTAGATCTATCGACAAGAGAACCTTCGTTGTCTTGATGATGACGAAGCATGGCAACTCATGGACTTGAGCTTGCGTCTTCAAGAAGTGGTGATCTTTCCTTTAAGAGGAACCTAGAAGATCACACAAAACAAAAGACAAAGACTACATAGATCTCTTGGATCCGAGGTTAGAAGGTTAGTATACTTGGGGAAGTATGTGTAAAGGAATGAATAGAAAGGAAGAAATTGCTCTCATTTATAGAGAAAATTCTCTCTGTTCCCGGATCCCACGGATCCCTTCCACTGGGATCCGGCTAGCACAAAGCTAGGGATCCGTGGAACGCCTCTTGCCCATGGGTATTTTTGGTTATGGGTCATGGGTTATGGGTTGATCCATGGTTTTCTTTCTAGATACAATGGGTAATTTAGACAATTAGAGCAATTATTGTCTTGATTAGAAACAGGATGTTTTGAGGAGGTTCTACAAATGATGATGGAGGTACATTGAGTAATTTAGGATGAGGTTCTATATAGGAATGAGAGTGGTGGTAATGGAAATTCCTCCATATGATCAAGTCCTTGGTGGTTCCTTGTTTCCAACGATGGACTAGTTGGGGATGTAGGTGGTTCCTATTTTAACGAGAAGGTTGGTGAATGGGAAGTTCTCGGTGGTGAATGCTCTAATGAATAGAGATTTGGGTGAGAGAGAGGCTCGGTGAAGGAGTGTAGTCCATGCTCTAGGAATGAAGGTTTAGACGTTTTGCTAGAACTAGGTACGTTTGGTTTAGAGCTTGATGATCCCTTTTCTAACCTAAAAGGTTTAATGCTAATTATTGCGGTCCTATTGGCAATTGTTGATTGGGTTTGTTGAGGTGAGATTCTAGCACTATTATCTCTTACGGATGATGATTCGGTGGATGGGAAATCCTACCTTTTGTGGGTTTAACCGGAGATGATTCGGTTGAGGAAATTTCGTGTACAACACGAGCAAGTTCCTTGGGTGGTTCTTGGTTGGATGAGTTAGCACTAGGAGCTTTCCTCATGATGAAATGACTAAGGAAAAGGTTTCTAAATGCTAAGAATTATGTTGTGTTTGATGACTAAGGGATTCTAGCAAGATGACTTATAAAGGGAAGGATTTGGCAAGTGCATTCAAGACTTAAGTCTCTAATATCCTTTGGAATGTGATGATTAGCATGCACAAGAGTCAACTTCGAGTTTTATTGATCTAAGGATTTAATTAGGATGAGGTGGAGTGTTCAAGTTAGCAAGATGAGCTTGAAATGATTGTTCGAGCAAGAGTTGACATAAATCATCACCCGGATCCTACGCTTCCCACTAATGGGGATCCGTCTAGGCTAATCCTAGGGATCCGGCTCTCGTGACTAGGAAAGGATAGAAGTGATGTTTGAAAGGTCTAAAGCCTATACCTTTTAAGTGTTTCAGTTCTCCTAAGTGTCTTTAAATGGAAGGGTACTTAAATGTTCAAGGGCAATGAGTGACGTAGCTAATGATTGCCTTATATGGAAGAAATTGGAACTTTCGTGAGTACCAATGAATGAACAAAGATGACACTAAAATCTTGAGAGTGTGAAATGGAGCTAAATGATCCTAGTGATCAGATAGTGACTTAGGATAATGTCTTGTAGAAGATCCTAAAGGTTTTAAGATGGAAGAACTATAATTTGATCCATTTCGACCAATTTTGAGGAAAGGATGATTATGATCAATTTTGCCATAATCAAAAGATTTCTAAGTCTAGATGTGAGAGATCATGTGAGAAATAATGAGTGATCTAGAGAGCGGAAGAGTAATGAGTTTAGGTGAAACGATAGATCGAAAAGCACTTTGAGTGTGATCCTTAATTAGCTATGAGTGAGTGTGAAGCTTACTAAGCTTGAGAAGGACTTAAGAGGTTCTAAGGTATTAAGTTCAGCTAGTGTGAAGTAGTCTAGGAACATGGTTTGAGGTGTAAAGGATTGAAACTCCACTTCTATTTGCTCGGATCCTACGGATCCTTCACTTGAGAGATCCGACTAGTTACAACCTAGGGATCCGGCATTTGGGACAGTTTTACTTAACAGTGAGCGTTTGTTCTAAGTATCGAACTTAGAAGCTAATGATCTCTACAGTAAGTATACATGTATACAAGTAAAACATAAGTAGCATGTAGAAATAGCACATAAGCAATTAAATGATATCTAGCTCACAAGTAACACATAGGTTTATCAAACTTTAACAACCGCTATCAAGAAGCTCAAAATAGATTTACGATCTAGATTAGTAAATCGTTTGTATTAACAATGGCGTGCAAAGTAGATGATGGTGTTCAAGACAATAGGGTTGTTTTGGCCAACGGAAGCAATGAACTATGTATAGTCATTACGGATGGTGATTAGCATACAATGAACTTCGTCCATGAAGTCATGTAGCTCTTCTCGATCAAAGCAAGATAATCGCTTGATGAGGCAAGTGGTTGTGATTAACTAAAAGAAAAATTAATTTTACAACTTGTTTGATTAGTAATCCTAAGACAATGCAAAGTATTTTCATTGTAAACTTACTTTAGGAAAACATAGGAGTATAAATTTCCCAAGTGAGAGAATGAATATGAGACTATTACTAGTGGTGCTCAATTACGGCTAAACACGACCATTTTACGGGTGATTCCACATACCCAACTTCTCTCAAGGAAGCAATTCAACCGTTAGGTCAAATTGAGTTTCTAGTGCAATAAGTTCTCCAAGATTCATTCTCAAGTTAGGAAAGTTTATATTCCTACAATGGCCTATTGAAGAGTAACAATGATGATACTTTGCTTCGCTTAATATTATACTTGAGATAACTAAGGTGACGAAGGTGTCATGTTAAAAATAAGTTTAAAAGTTGTCCATATGGTAAACAACAAAAAAATGGTTGGATGAGCTAGTTCAACATATGTTGTTTGAAGGCTTTGAGTTTGGACTTTCGGATATGAACAATTATATTTGCGTTGCAAAATAATTTACTTGAGTATATCGGATGAAATAATCAAGTTGTCAATCCTACTATGAAGCTTGGAGAGCGATCATGAAAAGGAAAATGGGAGAGTACATCATCAACACAAGTGTAGGTTATGATCCGATGTACATTCTTGTTGTTTTTAGAGAACGATACAAGAACAAAAGAAATCATATAAGCACATAAAACATTTATGTTGCACACATGACAAACTCAATAAAAAAACCATTTAGTGTGTTATATGTTTTAAACATTTTTCAACCTATATGACTTATCTAAGTATCTAAACTAACATTTTCGACACAACTAGATGTTATCCCAAACACTCCTTCAAATAGCACATTGATTAGTAGGATATTACTAAATCGACAAACAAGCACAAAAGCTATATGAGATAAGCAAATAATCAAGTAATGCAAAGAGGACAATTTATCATTTAGCATAGCATACGAAAGTTCTTTTCATCGCTTTGTGTTAAATATAAACATGTAAACCAAGCTTGATTAGTTTATTTTATATTTATAAATATGATCAAAACCTTAATTTCAACAGAGGACACATTGTTATTCAAAAGCGAAAACATCCGTCTCCAATTAGATCAAAAGTTTGTGCAAAAGTTATGACCGAAAAATGACTTTCTATTATAAATCAATGATTCTGTAAATTATTGTTTTGAATCAGTTAATGAAATCATTTTTAAATGAAAGTGGACTCAAATACCTTTAAAACGATAGGTGGAATGATTTCTAACGACTTACGGTTAAAAGTTATGAATTTTTAAATTCGAGACAAAATCTCTTCATACCACGGATCCCACGGATCCCTTGCTTGAGGATCCGTCCAGATGTAACTCGAGGGATCCGCGGATCGACACGTAAATACAAAATGTACGTTTTGACCCGACGTAAAGGTTTAGTCTTTGTAGACTTTTTAGTGAAGTTATATTACCCATTTTACCTTTATTCAAGCTTGATTAACAAGATATCTAACAACAAAACTTCAAGGAAAAAAATCACTAAAACATTTTTCATATTATGCTTATTATAAGATAGAAGCATATATCACTATTTTGTCCACAAGCAATTTAGCACGTTTTTGACAAAAAATTGTAACTAAGAAAACATACCTTTGCTATATCCCCTTTTTATGGTTTTAGAAACCATAGACGCGAAATACTTCATGATCTTCTAAGATACCCCAATCCTTTGCTATATTCCCTTTTTATGGTTTTAGAAAACATAGACGCGAAATACTTCATGATCTTCTAAGATACCCAAATCCTAGTATGAAGATTTCTCAAAGGAAAATGTTAGAATGATCTATCACTATCCAACATATGATGATTTCTAAAAACATGACTTTCTGTTTTAAGAAATTCCCTTCTTTGTAGTTTTCAAACATACACGGATCGTATCAAGTTTTCAAAGTACAATATACAAAAAAAAAAAAACTTGGTAACGAAGCTCTGATACCAATTGTGGAAAACTAGAAGGGGGTTGAATAGTTTTACCAATTTAAAACTTCCTTTTAAATATTTAGATCGACTTATGTCAATCTATTTGGTTGTTTATGTTGGACGTTGATAGATAGATATATAAACGTGTAATAAAAGATAAAGAGTAAGAAGCACATAACCACGACACAAGTATTTATAGTGGTTCGGCTACAAGGACACCTTCCTTGCCCTACTCCACTCCCCGAGTGACCTACTCGAGAGTTCGTAAGCACTACACCAATCTCCTTATGGTGTAGAAGCCTTCACAACGTCACTTAACCTTTTTCCGGTACAAAGCTAAATACCGAGTTCTTTCACACCAAGGCGAACCACACCTAACACAACGTCGCCTACCCTTTATACGGTGCTAGGATAACCACCGAGTTCTTTCACACCTTAGGAGAACTAATCCTATCACAACGTTGCCTACCCTTTATTAGGTACTAGGCTAAGCACCTAGTTCCATTACTATGGAGGAACTACTACCTTCACGACACAACACCTATTATCAAGGAGATCTACCCTTGTTACAACACCATCAAGGATATCACCATCCTTGTAAATAAATAAATCCTTATATGTATAACGATGCACCTCATCGATTATACGACCTAAGCATTCTTCCCAAATGCTACTTAATTTGATTCTTGGCATCCTTCACTAATGCCTTTGACACAACGCTTGGCACCCTTCACTAATGCCTTCGTCTTGACACCTTTAGCATTCTTCACTAATGCTTTGACACGAATGATGAGCATCTTTCACTAATGCTTGCATCTTGACACTTTCGGCATTCTTCACTAATGCCTTCAACCCAACATCTACGGAGAAAGGTAGATCTATCGACAAGAGAACCTTCGTTGTCTTGATGATGACGAAGCATGGCAACTCATGGACTTGAGCTTGCACGTCTTCAAGAAGTGGTGATCTTTCCTTTAAGAGGAACCTAGAAGATCACACAAAAACAAAAGACAAAGACTACATAGATCTCTTGGATCTGAGGTTAGAAGGTTAGTATACTTGGGGGAAGTATGTGTGTAAAGGAATGAATAGAAAGGAAGAAATGGCTCTCTATTTATAGAGAAAATTCTCTACTGTTCCCCGGATCCCACGGATCCCTTCCACTTGGGATCCGGCTAGCACAAAGCTAGGGATCCGTGGAACGCTCCTCTTTGCCCATGGGTATTTTTGGTTATGGGTCATGGGTTATGGGTCATGGGTTATGGGTTGATCCATGGTTTTCTTTCTAGATACAATGTATCTTACGGATACAATGAACTTGGTCAAGTAGTATATATAAAACCATGGGTTATGGGTCAATACCATTTGCTAGTATACAATGAACTTGGTCAAGTGGTATATATAAAACCATGGGTTATGGGTCAATACCATTTTCTAGTTTTTACCCATTTAGTATATACTTGTTTTTACCCAACTACATTCAATGTATTTGGTCAATGGGTCAAATACTTAAGTTTCTACCCATTTATATTACCCAATATACTACATACTAGTTATGTGTATATTTACCCAAATATGTAAACACTAGTTGTTGTACATATGTAATATTAAATCATATTGTTTTAGTGTTTTATGTGAAAAATGTGAATATGTTAGAAACTATTAGTTCAAACCATTTACGTATTTTATTTGTTTCCTTAAGATGATTTTACGTTTGTTATCGACAAAACATTAGAAGATCGTAAAATATAAATAAACATTTTTACGGCTTATTTGTATTAACATAAAGTTTTCCTCATTTTAAGTAAGTAAACGAACAGAGATGTAAAAAACAGACGAAAACGTAACAAAATGGACGAAAATGTATAAAAGGGGTGAAAATAGAAGAAAACGTAAAAAGCTGACGTAAACATAAAAAAACAGACGAAAACATAAAAAACAGATGCAAAAGTAAGAAAAAGGACGAGAAAAAAACGGATGAAAAAATAAAGCGATAAAACGTTAAAAATGCAGGCGCGCAAAACGGATGAAAACGTAAAAAACACACGTAAACGTAAAAAGACAGACGAAAACGTAATAAAAGGGTAAAAAACGCGCAAAACGGACGAAAACGTAAAAAAACGAATGAAAACGCGCAAAAACGTATGAAAGCGTAAAAAAGCAGACGAAAACGTAAAACAAAAACATAAACGCGCAAAAACAGATGAAAACGTAAAAAAAACATACGAAAACGTAAGAAATAGACGAAAACGTAAAAAAACGAACAAAAACGCGCAAAAACGAATGAAAACGTAAAAAAGCGGACGAAAACGTAAAAAAACTGACGAAAACTCGCAAAAACGAACGAAAACGTAAAAAAACGGATGAAAACGCGCAAAACGGATGAAAACGTAAAAAATGGACGAAAACGTAAAAAAACGGACGAAAACACGCAAAAATGGATGAAAACGTAAAATAACGGATGAAAACGCGCAAAAACGGATGAAAACGTAAAAACAGACGTAAACGTAAAAAAACGGACGTAAACGAGGAAAAACGGATGAAAACGTAAAAAAACGGACGAAAACGGACGAAAACGCGCAAAAACGGATGAAAGCGTAAAAAAACGAACGAAAAATTAAAAAAACCGAAGAAAACGTAAAAAAATGACGAAAACGTAAAAAAAGGGACGAAAAAGCGACAAACGGATGAAATCGTAAAAACGGGCAAAACGGATGAAAACGATAAAACATACGTAACGTAAAAAGCGGACGAAAACGAGCAAAAGCGGATGAAAACGTAAAAAGCGGACGAACACGTAAAAACGACGAAAACGTAAAAATACGAAAACGCGCAAAAGCGGATGAAAATGTTAAACCGACGAAAAAATATAAAACGAATAAAAACATAAAAAACACGACATCTAATGGTGGTTGAGTTATCATCCGACCTTTAAGTGACCCATTCGACCCATTTGTTGACCCATTCGACCCATTTGTTGATTCACATAAGTCCATATGTTGACCCATTTGACCTGTTCTTTGCAAATGGGGTAACCCAATCCAACCCATAAGTTGTTATTTTTGACCCATAGCAACCCATTTTTCTCTAAATGGGTTGTGATTGCCACCTCTAGTGGCATCTTTATTTGTATCAGAGCAAGAATTGAATCTGTTATGTGAATCAAAACGTTCACCTGTAATACTCGAATGTAGGGGTGAGTATCAGGTCAAACCCAACCCGAACCGACAAAAACTGATCCGAACCAAAAACCAAAAAAAGAAAAAACTCAAACCGAAAACGAACCGAAAAATATATATCAAAACCGAAACCGAACCGAATAACTCGAGTCGGGTCGGTTTTCGGGTTTCGAGCCGAAATAACCGACAAAACCGGATCGACCGAAACCGACAAAACCGAAATAAATATACAAACCAAAACCGAACCGAAAAAGTCGGTTCGGTTTGGTTCGATTTGCTAGTCGGTTTCTTTCGGTTTTCGGTTCAATTTGATTTGCTCAGCCCTACTAGAATGATACTCTAATCCATTGGCAAAAACTAAAATGTCACTAATTTTTTGTTTTAATAATGCGATTTCATTCTGATTAGTCTACGAGGTTTTGGCCACAACCACAAAAGCACAAAGCTGGAAAAAAAACTCTCCTATTTTCGGAAAGGTTTATCATGTTTATTTGTATCGGAGCAATAATTAAACATGAGACCTTTCATGTAAATTAAAACTTTGAAGAATGTTAGAAGCATTAGATACCTTTTCACGTATGCCGACCATTAAACATGTTTCATTTACTTAATAACATTGGTTAGGTTTAAATATAATGTTCATGAACAATGTTTTTGGTATTTTGGAAAAAACACAACACACCCCGTTCAACTTTAAACAATGAAAATTTAGCCTTTGAACTTAATTAAACATATATTTTTTACACCCTTAAGGTTGAGCAGAATATCAACTTAACCCATAAAACCATAAAATACTTATTTTAACATCCAACCAACCCAATAAAAATCGGAGTTTGTCCGATATGATACGAGAGTCACTTGAATCTTATTTAGTGTTTTGTTTGAGTTTTAGCTTTGCTCTCACTTACATAAATATATTATCAAATGACTAATGGGTAAATCAAATAAATGATATTTTGCTAAAAGTTATAAGATCTAACCTCAAAAATAATGTTTGTTTTACATTTACATGTTTGTTTTTAACCCGCTGCAAAGCGCGAGTAATAAAAAAACTAGTTTTAAGTATATTTAAACTTTCGCCCGTTATTTAATTAGAGCATCTTTAGTTCCGGAAGCATATTGCGTTGTGAATCAAAGTTTTTTTATATAGTTTTAGACAAATTGAATCTTAATTTCCAAGTCATGCAATTTAGAAATACAAAAGAATCTTCTTTTTGTTGTCTTGTCAAGTAAATTTTTAATTGGTACACACTGAAAGCACTTTGTGAAAGTGTAATTAGTTGACGATTTCTTGTTTAATCATTCGTTGACTTTTATAATAACACTATTTTTAAAAGTAATGCCTCTTCACAATAAACTACCAACAAGTCCTGATCATCTTCCTCAATAAAAACTACAAAAAAATCATGTAGCTAAAAGATACATAGCTACTACTATTCCTCAGCTTAAGGTCCACGTACTTTATACAAAGTGAGGTTGGCCAACTAAAAATGCAGTTCGTGGAAAGTGACCTATCGGGTTAAGTATATCATCTTTGGTGATTTAATTTGTATTCTTAATATTTCTGCCAGGTTACTTGCACATTTCCTGTTAAAAGGATAGAAATTAGTTCTGTGTAATATGAGTGTACATATAAGATTTAAACTTCATACTCCGTTGCACCATATGTACAATTTGATAATATTGTCACATTTACTTTTCGGGTTATATTATAATAAGACAATATCGTTCCACTGCACTGTGTGAAGTCGCTAGCCATTTCAAGACTCGGAAAATTATACCTAACAATGTTTCGTCTGACGACCAATGAATTTTATCTTTAAAAGTTGCGAAAAAGCAGTATGGCTGAATTTGACGATAAAACTTATAGATTATCTTAAACACGCTTTAACATTTAATAAAGACGGCCACTTAATATGAGTTCTTGTGCTCTAACAGAATTTAGGTTAAGATGAGATAGCCTTTTGGTATTTGGTGATGCATGGAAGGTGGAGGGGTTAAGTATGAACATAGAAATATAGTTCATAGTGGGTTCATTTCACCCTAATGATTGCTTATTTGCTATTAATAAATTAGTTCAAATAAGGGAGTGTTTTTTCATATGCTTTAAAAGCTTAAACAAAACATAATAATGGCAAATATCCCATCATATATCATAGTGCGCAAATGAGTATCTACTCGATCAAGACGTGTTGATTGATAAAGTAGTTTGAGCCAGCATTCCACGACTTCATATTATTGTTTAACTATTAATTTAAATTTTCATTGAGTAAGAAGGTACTAAATAAGCATATAAACAACCACAAGTGAGAGAAATAGTCGGCAGATTATCCTAGCCGAATGTTTAATAAGGATTTTATTAAGTGTAATACACAAATGATTATCTTGTGAGATAATGATCTTACTAAGTAACCATAAACGATTACAAGGCAGAAATGTTCAAGAAATCAGTAGTGAAGAAGGAGGTAGTGGCTACAAGAGTGATTAGGTTTTTTCGTCTGTGTGTACTTGTATATCTCGTCTCAGCACAGAGAGAGAAATATTTATTATATGCCCTTTTTATTTTGAGAAACATCCAAGAGAAGCTAGGAACTTTATTTGCACATTTGAACCTCCAACAAGATAGAAATGGCTACTTGAGACTTGAAAGAGGCTATCACATAATAAGCAAAGAGAAAAAGCAAAAGGTTACACCACATATTATCATAAGCTAATTTCAACATCCCCCTTAATCTGAGAAGTAAACAGGTTGAATAGGCTAAAGTTTTTTTTTATCATTAAATTGTGTTGTGAAACACCAAGGTATTTAGTTAGAATATCTGCAGTTTGGTCTAAAGTACTAATTTTTTGCACTTATGATTCCCTTACCAATTTTTTCTAGGATAAAGTGCATATCTACTTCAAAGATTTTATAATCTTTGGGCACTTAGCTCAATAAGAGTATGCATACCCTTCCAACATGTCAGATAACTTGTCATGAGAAAAATTCAAACCTTCGCCAAGAGACCCTTTTTGGTATACATTTAAGGTACTCTGCAACTGAGACTTTAGAGGAGAGTGCATATGTTAAGACAAACAATGAACAAAATATGATATATCAGGTCTGGTATGAGTAAGATATATAAGTTTACCAACAAGTTTCTGATATCCTGTGATGTTATCCAAATAAGGATTATCATGACTTGGTTTGAATGGAAGGACAGTGTTAGCCTTCAAAGGAATAGAAACCAGGTTTACAGAAAGGAAACCAAACTCAT
>CM040240.1:249894141-249917373 GCA_022545495.1 Chrysanthemum lavandulifolium | reverse complement strand
AAAAAAAAAAAAAAAAAAAAAAAAAATCAAAAATATTTTTGGAGAAATAGAAATGGTTTATTGTCATCTTCGAGCAATAACCCGGTTTTAAAGAAAGAACAGAGCCATGTTTTACCATGTTTTCAAATCCTATGCTCGATTCTATAAACTCCTATCTCGCCGAAAACTAAATGCTTTGAAAATAACTCAATATCTATTTTTGATAATCATCGTGGACTTATTTGTCAAAATCTTATCTCTCAATCAACAACCCACGCTATTGATTGAGGGGAGAATGATTTCAATTAAATTAAAAGTTATTTGGCATTAAATTGTTTTCAAAAGATATACATGCATGTTTTATAAATGGAGTTTAAAGTCTTAAAATCCGATCCTTATCAGTTCAAACGCTTTCATAATCAAGTCACAATTCTCCTTAAAAGCTTTCAAAATCAATTTAAATTTATACGAGATCACAAATCTCAAAAGATTTGATAATTGTGATCGGGGGAGAATGTGTGATTTAAATTAGATTTAAACTGATAATTAGGTAAATGGTTATAAACGGATGTACATGCTATCCTCGCCCACATGTGACAAACGATTTCAAATTTTCAATGCACATGTTGAGGGGAGCATCTATCTTAAATATTTGATTTGAAACGTGATCATTCATCCTAATGTGCAGTTCCTCTAGTATGTGCAAAACTCTTTTCAAACCTCGAGGCACATATTGAGGGGAGCAAATTCATGGAAACCTCATCCTTCCCGAAATGCTTTACCTACTTGATCTGTTGAGGGAAGTGATGTTGATATCTTTAGAAAATGGTAATCAAAAGAAGTTAATTCTTTCTCTTGCCTCCGTGTGCAAAACATTTTCAAATACTTGATGCACATGTTGAGGGGGAGTTCTCGTTCTAAAATATCAAAAACAATTCAGTACAAAAGCTTTGATAATATATCACAAGTATCCGAATTGATTTTCAAATGGTTATTCAATTGGATCCAATGGCGGATGAACAATACCAAATTGACCTACCAACTTTACTTTATGTACGGTGATATAAGGATGATAAGGTTAGGTATTGGTTCCCATGATCCGCCGTAATCGGAGGGATCTACCCAGGACAATCCACTAGTTAGTGTAGAAGTCCTTAGGTATGATGATAAAAGGAGAAAAATGAGATATGGGAAGAGTGCGGACTAAGACCGAGCTAGTCTTCGAATAAACCCAACAAGGTTCTAGCTATGAAGTCTCGGTAAGCAAAGGGGGTGAAGAATTAAAAAGAATTGAATGAGAAAAGGTGAAACAAATTGCCCTCCATTTTTTCAACCTTAGGCGTAAACCGGTTCACTTCATATGCTACCGATGGTAACATCGGTATTGAAGACAAGACGTCATGGACCCAGTGACGACCGCACTTCACCTTTCCAAACCACTCAAGTTCCTCTTAAAAGGCTTGTTTCATTCTCACGGGAACCGACATAATCTATCGACCGCCTCTTAGAGATGGTTGATATTGAAGTAGAGACCCTCTCCAGTCTCCGGCACAGATCTAAATATGCACAAATTGAGTCTAGAGCCACGAGATCATCAATAAATCTCATTAGGACACTTTCAATGAAGACTCTCTTTTCACACAATGTGGAAAGAGAGATTATATCTGAGTCCCACGCATTATCCTTGTGGTATTGCGAGAACATCTCGAGTGATGTGTTTACACATTCACAATGAAGATGGAAAGCCTTACGAGCCAACATCAAACAAGCTCGGTAGGTGGCATGTGAGATCTATCATATAGATCAACCATGTGACAACCGAACGAAACAATGGGGCTTATTCAATCTCTTGAATCAAACCCGGTTCGTGTTATGGATTGACGGATACCTTTGAAAACCGGTCTTTGTGCTTAAAACTCTTTCTTTAGCACATCGACCGTACTCATTTTCAAACCAAAAGGTATTTTTATGATTGATAATTGATTTTCAATAAAATCTTCGTTGTATTGCAAAACAATTTCTATTGAGCAATACACGATTGTTTTTCAAATCTCTTTTCATCAATCGGTGGACTTAAAATTATTGGTTCACTCACTCCGTGTTGTCTTCTTTGAGATGTTCGGTTTGAGAACAAATAGAACAACGCGAAACCCCGTCAAGGAGATTCTTAGAATCCTACCGATCACAGCAAGATTTGTATCGATCAACGGGAACCGTGGGCGTGTACCTCAATTCAACGAAGTGATCAAAGACACTTTCGTGCGATTTGTTGCTAATCGCTTGGCGTGTGCGCCCGACGCTTGCGGTGATCGTAATAAAGCGGTCAATCCACACCGCATGCTCACTTAACACATTTATCTCGAAAGAAATCATGATTAGTGCATCAATGACTCGATATTTTCACCCATGCTTCGCTACGTCACGCCAATATCGTGATTCAACAAATGCTTCGCTACTCGATGATAAGATATCATGATCCGAATGTGAGCATGTCGGTCCCAAAGTCACAACACCACAATGGATGTCTCGAGATTGTTGATAATGATGATCTCAAATGATGGCTCAAAATTATCATCACGTGGATCAAGAAAAGACCTCCACTTGGAACAACCAAACATGCAATGTGAAGAATCAATGACTACGAGCTTAGGAGCAAAGGACTACATTAAGAATGCAAGATCAATTGTTAGATGTAATATCTATTTGAATTCAATGTAATTTTAGTACATGATTGAGGTGACCTCCTTAGGGAGATTGTTAGAATTAGAAATTCCTAGTATTAAAGAGTCGGTCACCTCAAGTATATGTAATCGTTAGAAAGCTCGTAGTCGTAGTTCTTCTAAGTTAAGTAGTAATTTAGTTAAGTAACACCGTGGAGGACGGACGGTCTTTACCCACCGTATGCCCGATCCACGACCCAAAGTGTGGCGAGTTATGTAAGACTATAAATACTCTACCTTCCAAGGTAGAGAGTTGGAGCTCATAATAATATCTTTCACTTTCTCTCACTAAGTTCCCTAAACCTCTAACTTTCTCTAGAATTCCATCTATATGTTACTTTGTGTTATGGTTTGATGTGTATGTGAAAAGTTATATCTTACACGACCAAACCTTAACGAATGTTCCCTATTTGGAATGTTAATGGAGGGAATCGGAGGAGATGTTAGAAACATATACCGGTGTTGCAAAACATAATGCATCGAATGCCGTCATTCTCGCATCGACTTTATATCCAACCATGGACCAAATATCGCTTTGCACGAACAACCTTTCTCGGTTTTCGTTCTTTGACAAACAGAGTTTAATATCCGGCAAAGAACTTCAATGTAGAACGAATCGATTTTACAATTGTACAACTTTAATTTTGTCATACGTAATTATACAAGAAATTAATTAGGGGTTAGAGGGTTCGTGAATAAGATGTTGTTTGTGAGTGTGTGCGCGTGATCTACAAGAAGATGTTTAATTGTAGAAGTCATTAAATTGTAGTAGAAGATGTTTGATTGTGTGTGTGTCTGGCGAGTGATGGTGTGTGAGTGCGTGTCGACTTATTAATATTACTTTTATAATACAGCCATTGTAAATTGACCATATTATCCTCGTGTATAAATACAAGTTTCCCAATAATATATAGTTGCCCGAAAATACATTTTGGTTGCCCAAAAAACAATACATGACAAATACGTTCATAATATGTACTTCTGTTGTACATTTGTCGGACACGTGGCACCATCTGGTTGGCTACAAGAAAGTCCCTGGGCAACAAGTCCATTTCCGTAAGGCAAAAAAGTGTGGTCCATAAAGTGATATGCACCAGGGCGCGAGGTCTATTTGACAAATTTTCTCATAAATATAATGAAAACAAATATATTGATCAAATTTCCATGACTGATAACAGGATAACCATGGCATAGCACATACTGCAATAGCCAACTTATTGTACAGAAACTTAAAATTAAAACCTTAAACAAATCCGTAAAATACGACCAAAGAAAATAAAAGTTGAAACAGTCTGAACAGCAAAACAGATTTGTTAACAATGGAATGAAATAAACATGGAGACGATCCAGAGAATGGAAATTGTTAATACAAATAAGCCATAAAAACGTTTATTTATATTTTACGATCTTCTAATGTTTTGTTGATAACAAACGTAAAATCATGTTAACGAAACAAATAAAATACGTAAATGGTTTGAGCCAATAGTTTTCTAACACACTTACGCTTTCACATAAAACACTAAAACAAGTATAAGTGATTTTATGATTGAGTATTACATATGTACAACAACTAGTGTTTACATATTTGGGTAAAATATACACATAACTAGTATGTAGTATATTGGGTAATATAAATGGGTAGAAACTTAAGTATCATAACCCATTGACCAAATACATTGAATGTAGTTGGGTACAACCCAAATTCCATGACCCATATCCATGGAGCTTGACCCATAACCCATTGCATAACATCATGCTTATGTCATATATGGATAATATCCATAACCCATGGTATTGACCCATACCCACTTGACTAGGTGCATTGCACTCATGAGATACATTGTATCTAATAAAAGACCCATGGATTAACCCATAACCCATGACCAAAATACCCATGGGTAAAGAGGAGCGTCCCACGGATCCCTAGCTTTATGCTAGACGGATCCTCGAGGAGGGATCCGGGAATAGTAGGCATTTTCTCTATAAATAGTGAGCCATTTCTTCATTGTTTCTCACCCCTTTCTAACATACTTTCTCCCGAGTTTAAAACTCTCTAACCCCAAGATCCAAGAGATCTATGTTTGTAGTTTTGTTTTTGTGTGATTCTCTAGGTTCCTCTTAAAGGCGAGATCACCACTTCTTGAAGTCGAGCATGCTCAAGTACATGAGTTGCCATGCTTCGTCATCATCAAGACTACTAACGTTCTCTTGTTGATAGTTCTTTCTTTCTCCATAGAAGTGTTGTGTCGAAATTATTAGTGAAGGATGTCGAAAGAGTCATGACGAAAGCATTAGTGAAAGATGCTTAACGTCCGTGTCAAGAGCATTAGTGAAGAATGTTAAAGGTGTCAAGACGAAGGCATTAGTGAAAGGTGCAAAGCGTTGTGTCAAAGGCATTAGTGAAGGATGCCTAGGAATGAAATCAAGTGGCATTAGTGAAGAATGCCTAGGTCGTATAATCGATGAGGTGCATCGTTATACATATAGTGATTGTCTATATTCAATGTAACATATTGGATTTCACAACACATCATATCAAAATCAAAAGAGGCGTACAAGATGAGGTTTTAGAGAGAAAGAGTTAGAAGTTTGGGAACTTAGTGAGAAAATGAAAGTATTATTATGAGCTCCAACTCTCTACCTTGGGAGGTAGAGAGTATTTATAGTCTTACACAAATCGCCACCTACGGGCATGGATCGCATATAGTGGGTAAAGACCGTCCAGTCCTCCACGGTGTTACTTAACTAAATACTACTTAACTTATAATAATCTACGACTAAGAGCTTTCTAACGATTACATATACTTGAGGTGACCGACTTTAATAACTGGATTTACTAAATCCTAACAATCTCCCTAAGGGAGGTCACCTCAAAATTACATTGAATACAAAAGATATTACAATAAGATTGTTCTGGATCGACCGCTTCATTTTGATCACCAGAAGCGTCGGTACACGCATACAACAAGCTTAGCAATAAAGCGCACGAAAGTTTCTTTGATCACTTTCGTTGAATTGAGGTACACGGCCCACGGTTCCTGTTGATCAAGACAAGCATCGCTCAGAATCGTGTATAATCAAGAATTTCCTTGACAGTGGTTTCGCAATGTTTAGCCGTTCTCAAACCGAACGCCTCAAAGTAGACAACACGGAGTGAGTGAACCAAATAATTGAGATTCACCGATTGATAAAAGAGATTTGAAAAGCAATCGTATCGCTCAATAGAAATTGTTTTGCAATACAACGAAGGTTTTAATGAAAATCAATTATCAATCATAAACACCTTTATTTTGAAATGTTAGTACCAATCGATGTGCTAAAGAAAAGAGTTTTAAGCACAACGACCGGTTTTCAAAGGTATCCATCAATCCATAACTCGAACCAGATTGAATCATAATTATGACTCGTCCCATTGTTTCGCTCGTTGTCACATGGTTGATCTATTGAATAGATCTCACATGCCACCCACCGTGAGCTTGTATGATAATGGCTCCAAGGCTTTCCATCTTCATTGTGAATATGTTTACATATCACTCGGATGTTCGCAATACCACAAGGATAATGCGTGGGACTCATAAGGTATAATCTCTCTTTCCACATTGTGTGAAACAGAGTCTTCAATAACAAAGATCCTTAAGAGATTTATTTTGATGATCTCGTGGCTCTAGACTCAATTGTGCACATTTGGTTTCCTATGCGGAGACTAGGGAGAGGTCTCCTTCTTCAATATCAACAAACTCTAAGAGAAAGTCGATAGATAATGCCTGCCTCGTGAGAATGAAACAAGCCCTTTTAAGAGGAACTTGAGTGGTTTGGGAAGTTATAGTGCGATCGTCCACCGGGTCCATGACGCCTTGTCTTCAATGCCGATGTTACCTTAGTAAACACCAAGAGCATATGTATTGAACCCTACATCGCCTAAGGTTGAAATATTGGAGGCTATTTCTTTTCACCCTTTTCACATTCAATTCTTTTCATTCTTCAACCTCTTCAAGCTTACCGAGATTTCATAACTATAATCTTGTTGGGTTTATTCTAGTTCTAGCTCTATCTCACCGCACTCTTCCCATATCTCACTTTTCTCCTTTTTCATCATACCCAAGGACTCTACACTATCTAGTGGATTGTCCTCGGTAGATCCCTCCGATTCTCGGCGGATCGTGGGAATGAATACCTAACCTAACCATCCTTATATCACCATATATAAAGTAAATTTGGTCGGTCTATTTGGTATTGTTCATCTGTCGTTGGAACCAATTGAAAACTATTTGAAAATCAATCGAGATACTTGTGATATATTATCAAATTATTTTGTACCTGAATTTTTTTTTTGATATTTTTAGAAAAAGAGCTCCCCCTCAACATGTGCATCATGTATTAGAAATCGTTTTAGCACACGGAGGCAAGAGGAAGAATTAACTTCTTTGATTACCATTTTCTAAAAGATATCACCATCACTTCCCTGATCAAATTAAGTATATAAAGCATATTGAGGAAGGATGAGGTTTTCATAAGTTTGCTCCCCCTTAATATGTGCCTCGAGGTTTCAAAGAGTTTTGCACATATTAGAAGGAACTCGACTTAGATACAAATCAATCACCTTTCAATTCTTTGTGGTTTTAAAGGATGCTCTCCTCAACATGTGCATGGAAAATTTTAAATCGTTTGGCACATGCGGGAGGAAAGCTTACAAAACACTTGTGAAACCATTTATCGAATCATCGCTTTAAATCAATTTAAATCACAAATTCTCCCCGATCACAATTTTCAAATCATTTGAGATTTGTGATCTCAGAGATTTAAATTGATTTTAAAAGCTTTGAGGAGAATTGCGACTTGATTATGAAAACATTTTAACCGATAAGGATCGGATTTTGAGAATTTACACTCCATTGATTAAACATGCATGATTATCTTTTGAAAACAATTGTATGACAAATAACCTTTGATTTAATTGAAATCATTCTCCCTCAATCAATGACATAAGTTGTTGATTGAGAGATAGATATTTTTGACAAACGTTAAGTCCAAATGATTTTTAAAATAGAGACCGAGTTATTTTACAAAGCAATTAGTTTTCATTAGATAGTAAGCAATTATTTATATAATCGAGCATGAGATTTGAAAACAAGATAAAGCATGGCTCGTTCTTTTCTATGAAAAGGTGTTATCGCTCGAAATGACAATAAACCATTTATTTCACTTTCTCCCAAAATAATTTTGATTTTTTTTTATCATTCGAACAACATCTAAATCCTGTGTCATTCTTTGAATGACAACACAAAGACCGTAGATATTATCGAATCGAGAAAATCATGACAAAAGACAATATTTTTGAAATTTTCAAGATTTTCAAATTTTATGGATTTTGAAAGTTTTATATTTTTCTATTTGCTTTTGAATAAATATTTACAAGAGATGGATGAAGAAATACCTTTACTCCTCGCCTTCCTTTTGAAGACGCTTTGAGTGTTTCCGGTTGTAGACTCTTTAGACCAAGTTGTGGAGGATAAACTCAAACGCTCCCTAGGAAGAGCTTGGTGAAGATGTCTACTAACCGGTATTCGAGACCTCACAAAATAGAGTTCCACCACACCGCTTTCTACTTGCTCCCCGATGAAATGATGTCAAATTTCGATGTTTTTGCTCTTGAGTGTTGTACGTTGTTGCATGAGAGAGCAATAGTGATGAGTGTGTAAATACTCATCATTTTTGTACAAATTAGATCGCAAAACATCCGAAAACACTCAAATGCATCAAAATGATAAAATATCACAAATAAGTGTTTTATGTGTTTTAAATGCAAAATATCAAAACCGTAAAAACGATCAAGTTTGCATAATTGGCGCTTTAGTCCCCAAGTTTCAAAAGTTGTCGAAAGCAGGTCCTGTAAATCCAAATAAAGAAAAATATCATTTTGAGTCCTAGGATTCCTAAGTTGTCAAAATTGGTCCTTGAAACTTAAAATTACAAATTTACAACTTAGGTCCTCGAACTTTGAATTTGGCAAAATAGTCCTTGTAAAATCAAAATGTCAAAACTAGTCCTTGTACTATTAAAGTTTGTCAAATTCAGTCCTTATGGTAACTTTGGAAAAATGGCGTGCTTGGTCCTTCAAGTTTTCGTAATTGCAAGTTTAGTCCTTTTGTTAAATACTTATCCAAGCCTTGTCAAAATGCATTTGACCGCCACTTTACACCATTTTGGACCCCCGCTTAGCCCTTGACCCTTTCATTTTGAACCTTGGTCAAAGAAAGTCAACAAATGTAAAAGGCGCCACCTCCTCGCTATCTTCTCCAACCATCCCCGCAACTCCACCGCTCCATCCCATCACCTTTCCACCCCATCATCATCACCTCCCACTCAACCCCCACAATTAATGCCACCCCCTAGTGCTAGTTTTCGAACCCACAAGTCAAAATGTCTCTTCCCGCCAAAATGATTAAAATGGTTATCTCACTCAAAACTCTCCCATTGGCTCTCGGAAGAGGCGGGAATCTATCGAAAGGCCACGTGGAGCAATTTTGAAGCTTAAAAGAGGCGGAAGGCAAAGAGAAAAGGCGTTAGTTTTATTTTAAAAAGTGTATGTCGTTTTAATCTTATAATGTTTTAAATGGTTCTTAAGTGTATTTTCCATTTAATTTGTATAAAACTAAGGTTTAAAGTGTATTGTAACCTATCAATTCTCAATTCCAGCTTAAGTGCATGTTTTCAATTTTCATATTAACTGTTGGATTTTTAAATTTCAAACATCAATTTCAAGCTTCAATCGACTTCCTTCTAAGTTAAAACAAGGTTATGTTAGCTTATAATAGCTTTTCATAAGCTTGTGTTTGAGTTTTAATCAAAATTGAAACTTGGTCAATAAAAGTCAAAAAGGAGCAAACCGATGTAGAAGGGTAAGAATTAAAACAGATATGGAAATGGGTTGAATTATAGCTTATTGGGTTGGATTTGATAGGTTAGTGGTCTCTGTTTATAGTTGCTAGCCATAGTGGCTTGGACAAGTTGTAAGTCAATCTCTAGTTTCATGGTTTAATTAGTTTTGTAGTCACAAGTAGTTGAGTTCTGCTCAAAAGCGAGATTAGATTAGTTAAAGCTATTTTGATCATAATCTCATGTTGGATTAATAGTTAGCTCAATTAAATTTGCCAATCATGTACTAAGGGTGTGTTTGGATTAACCGTGATAACTATCATAATGATGCATTCAAAGGATGACTTGCTATTGGGTCATGTTTGTTAAGTGTATTTGAACTCATTTCAATCTTAGGATGGGTCTCGCAACATCACAAAAGTCAAATTCATCTTATACTTGATCTATAATGCACATCGTTAAAATCGGTAGGTATAATTAGTTGCAAATTGGTTTGAAATTAGTAGATCTAGCTTTTGGTAATCATAATTAGTCTTATATCATCATAATCGCCCATTATAGTGGATCAAATCGAGTTTGGTCAAACTTTCATAGTCGCTCTTCATAGTCAAAATCATCAATTGTGTTTTTCACCAAACTTGTGAATCAAATTTATGATTCATGATTGAGTTTCGATGAGTTCAAACTTTGGGAGTTAAAATTTCACTTGATCTAGTTTTAGAAATCACTTTTTGTCAAACTGCTCGTGTCATTTTGAGCTTCTAATCACTTATCAAACTAGCATTATTCGCCTGCTCACATTCAAGATTAATCGAGTGTGAATCGAGCAATATTGCGCTTGTTGCATTAGTCTCAAATCAAAGGGTTAGAGTCTCGATTTTGGTTAAGTATTAACCGAGTAGGGTCATTTATTGCTTTCCCTAGTTGATCGCTTAGCTTAATTCATAGATCTGAGCTTATAACTTGATAGGAGTAGATATAACTAGTTGCTTTTAGCTTATTTTAGTAGACTATAACTTCATCCTTTGTTTGGTTGGTTAAGTAGCTTATTTGCTTATTTTGGTAGCTTATTCTAGTATCGCTTGCACTATAGCTCTTTATTTTCACACATAAGTCGCTACTTTCTCATTTTTATAGATTCATATTATCATTTTAGATTTTTCCCGAGATTTTCACAATTTTTGGTCTTTATTTGCTATTTTTCTCAATTTAAATTAGATTTTAATCAATTTTAATTAGCTTTTATTGAAAATAATTCGAAAAGGTTCAAAAAATAATTTTTCAATTTTCTTAGGTTTAGATAAATATAAAAAGTGAAAAAGTAATTTTCCGATTTTTCATAGTTTATTTTGTAATTTTAGTAATTTAATTAGTTTTTAATAGTTTAAAATTATAAAAATAGAAAATAATCGAAAAAATATAAAAATAGTTTTGAAAATTCTTTTTGTTATTTTTAGATTTTTCCAAGTCTTAATTTTATTTTTCTAGCTTTATTTCCTATTTTCTTGTAATTTAGGTTATTATTAATTAGTTAAAAATAGTTTTTAATTAATAATAATTAGATAATTAGTTATAAAATAATTTTCTTTTTCTATAAATTTTCTTTTATCATTAGGTTTGTAAAATATAATTTTCATATTTTTAGGATTTATATTGTATAAGTTTCACGCTTTTTTTTGTCGTCACGTAGATTTTAATTTCGCTTTATAAAAACTTAAAAACAAAACATCATTTTGCAAATAGTGATAGCGTTTATTTAATAGATTTTAACTTTTAATTTCCTTTAATCTCCTGTAGTTTATAAAAACTCAAAACCTTACCGATCACTATCCTTAGTGGTTATTCGACATCCGATTGTGTTAAACACCGGTCATCCTCCGTGGGACTTAACGACACGGAATCCACCGATTCTCCCGATCTAAATTGCAATTGGTGTGTGAGTTGTTTTAAGTTCCTTACGGCCGGTCATTCACAAGTGATCACCAGAAGAAAACTTGACGGTTCAATCAAATTTCAAATTTCGGCCGCCGGGAGGTCAGAAGCGTGTTCTAAGCATTTTCGGACACTGCATTTGCACATATACCACGCTTGTAAAAGTTTTTGTAAAGTTATAACAAAATCAAAAGTTCATTAACACTTTTCCTAAAGTGTTAAAACACCAAACAAAATATAAAACAACAAAACAATCGTAACGCTTTTCTATCTTGTGTTTCTTTTAAGGTGATTCTTAAAGAAATACGATTTGGTTAAACGAGACGATACAAAAAATATTGTCCAAAGTTTTTAAACCCATCGGCACAAATCTATACCTACGTCTTTTCGGTGATACTTAATATATACATAAAATCAACCACCGCAAATCAAAGCAAAGGCACTACCTAACTGGGGTGCGACCATAATAAGTTCGAACATCGATTAAAACTTGCCTTTGTGTCCCCGTGATTTGGTATACCTTTTTCAAAGAAGCCATTTCACTTGTGATTATTGGTTAAGTTCACTTGTCGCTTTGCCTCGCATTTGTTTAGAAAATTGATTTTTATACTTAGTGCATGCGCACTGTTCTTCGATTCTACAAGTCCTTTGTCGAACTTGAAAGATTCCTCGTGAGACGAGAGGACGTTCGCTCCTTCACCGTGATCGAGGAACGTTTACCACCACCACCACCGCCATAATGGCGTAAGACAAGCCGATGAATGAGCTTCCAAGCACCCATCGAGGGTTACGGAGATGCCATTGTTGTCCCGACCATCGTGGGCGATACTTTTGAGCTCAAACCGGGTTACTTAACTGCAACCCAAAGCCAATTCTATGGTTTTGAGCGGATGATCCGCATGCACACATTCGATGGTTTAACAAGATTGCATCTACCATCAAGTACAAGAATGTCCCATGAAGCTATCAAGCTTCTTCTGCTCCCATTTTCTGTAGGACAAGCCCGAATTGGCTTGAAAACAACCCCTCGCTCCATTGAGACATGGGAAGATCTAGTCACAAAGTTTGTGAACAATTCTATCCTCCATCCCGAACTACAAGTCTTAAGAATGAGATAATGAAATTCTCTCAAAGATTTGATGAATCATTCGAGGAGGCATGGGATCGTTACAAAGACTTGCTCCGCAAGTGTCTCGCATCATGGTTTTACCGAGTTAATGCAAATGGATACTTTCTACAATGGTCCGAACCGGGCCAATCAAGACTTCTAAATGCCTCCGGAGGTAATTTCTTGAGCAAGACCACAAAGAAGCCTTGCAAATCATTGAAAACAAGTCCCGGTCCGTCCTTTCCGCACAAAGACATATCATACCGAGTCTAATCTTTGGACCTTCTATTTCATCTCCGTGAGTACATCTAGCAATCGATGCTAAGATTGACAAACTCACGGATATTGTTCGTGCTTTGGTTCTTGCTAACCAAAGAAAGTCACTTTCACACAAGCACCATCATATGGTGAAGTGAAGAAAGTTGAAGTTTGTGTTACTTGTGGTGGTCCCCATGCATACTACAACTCGTATCGCCACCGATGGTATTTGAAGCTAATGTTATAGCCAAGATTTCAAATCAAGGAGGTAATCAATACCGTCCTCTTAATGAACCAAACTACCGTGCTAACACTTATCGTGCACCACCGGTTTCAACCGTAATCCTAACCGAATCGAACCAACAAAGAATGAACCAAGGTTATCAAAACCAAGGTAGTTTCTATTCGGACCCAACCAAGGTTTCCAACAACAAGGAAATCTTAATCAAAACACTTACAACCGAGGGAATCAATTTCGTGAGGAATATGAACCCTAATCAAGGGAATTGGCTATAACCGTAACATACGGCCTCAATTGTTCCTCCTCCTCCTCCCGTGTCAACATCGATGAGCTTTAAAGCAATTCATGAAGACTCAAGAGGAGACAAACAGTTGTTGGTCGGTCGATCGTCAATTAAAGAAGTCTTTAAATGATCGACCCGGCCTCGTGTACTTTACCTAGCAACACGATCGCTAATCCGAGGCGATGCAAAGGCGATCACAACCGAAGTGGTGTTTCAGATGATGGACCCGCTATTCCAACTACCTCTTCTTCTCCCCAAAGGTAGTGGAAAGTGAACTCGAGGCGACAACGGACAAGGAACTTCCTACTAATAACGGAAGTACCAACATCTGTCCATCCTCGTGTTGTCCGAAACTAAAATCCAATCCAGAGTTGTTTTGAACCTCCGTAGCTCCCATTGAAAAATCCAAATCTTCTATTCCTTACCCATCACGCTTACATGAGCAAAGCTCGCGAAAATTTGGTCATCAAATGGAAAAATTCTTTCAAATTTTCCAAGAACTTCATTTTGACATAAGCTTGGCGGATGCTATCATGTTGATGCCCAAGTTTGCATCAACTCTCAAACACATGTTAAGCAACAAGGAAAAGTCGTTTGAAATGGCTAAAACTCCTCTCAACGAGAATCTTTCTGCGATTATCTTGAAGAAGCTTCCGAGAATCTTGGAGATCCCGGAAAGTTCCTCTTACCTTGTGTATTTCGTGAATGGTTGAATGCTTTGCCTTAGCCGATCTTGGTGCAAGCATAAACCCGATGCCTCATTCAAGATGGAAGAAACTTTCTTCCGGATCTTACTCCTACATGCATGACTCTCGAGCTTGCGGATCGTACAATATCCCATCCTCTTGGAATTGCCGAGGACGATTTGTGAAAGTAGGAAAGTTCCATTTTCCACCGACTTTGTAGTTGTTGATTTCGATCTTGATCCACGGGTTCCTCTCATTGTTGGAAGAGGATTCACGAGAACGGGCGAGCTCTCATTGATGTATTTGAGCAAGAAATCACATTACGTGTTGGTAATGAAGTCACACCTTTAACCTTGATCAAACTTCGAGGTACTCCGCAAACTATGATTCGAGTCGGTTAACCGAATAGATATCATTGATGTTGCTTCGAGGAGTACTCTCGAGAAGTTCTTGGTTATTCTCATAATTCCGCGGTGGGATCCCACCACATCTTCTCAACCTATCATAGCCAATTTACTCCTTCTCTCACCCGCTTGAGGAAGCGACTTCATCTTGGAAGAGATTAAAGCATACTTGGCTAGTGATTCTGCTCCATGGGAAATTGATCACGCTCCAATTGACATCGAGGACATACTTCTCATTGAGAAAATGCTTAAAGATGATCATTCATCAACCCTCACCCTAGTGATGCAATTCGAGAAGAGATTAATCACCATGAGATTAATCCGGAGGAGATATTCTTACTCTTGAGAAGTTGTTAAATCAGACACTTCTCCTCTCTCTCCCGTCAAACTTCATAACAAGGAAGTCAAGTCGGTTGAGAAAATCGAAGAATTTCCTGAAGTCGAACTTAAGGACTTACCACCTCATCTTGAGTATGCATTTCTTGAGGGTGATGATAAATTACCGTCATTATTGCTCGAGATTTGAGTAAAGATGAAAAGATCGCTCTCATAAAGGTCTTGAAGTCACGCAAGCAAGCAATTGCTTGGAAACTCTCCGACATTAAGGGTATCAACCCCGAGTTTTGTACTCACAAAATCTTAATGGAGGATGACTTCAAACCAGCGATTCAACATCGAGAAGAGTAAATCCAAAATCCATGATGTTATCAAACAAGAGGTTATCAAACTTCTTGATGCAGGATTGATTTACCCTATCTCAGATAGTCCTTGGGTTAGCCTGTTAGGAATTGGAAAATTTCTAAGTGAAGAGTCGGTCACCCCAAATGTTATCTAGCATAAGTTAGCTCGTAGATTTGTTGTTAGTCACGTTATTTATTGTTTTATTAGTTAGTCGGTAGAGTAAAATAGTTTAGTGCAACACCGTGGAGGAAGGACGGGTCTTTACCCACCGTATCCCGATCCACGTGCCGATAGGAGGTCGAGTATTTGTAACTATAAATACCCTTCCATCCATGGAAGGGTGGTGCTTTCAATCTAACATTTCCATACTTTTGTAAACCTCTAGCAAGAACACCTCTCTCTCTAGTTTCTCTCTCTAAAATGGTAAACATGTATTTTGATCTCCCAAGACCACCCGAATCATCAACACAATAAAATATAGGATCCTACAATTGGTACCAGAGCCAAGGTTTTGTTGTTTTGATGATTTATATGGTTTTTCGCGGTTCGGTTTATGAGGCTTGTTTGGTTTATGGAAGTTTGATTCATGGTTATTGTGTTGTGGCAAGATACATGTTTTAAAAAACTGGTTTTGATACATATGTTAAAGTGTTTTTGTTTACTGGTTTAATGGTCGAATCATATTTTCTCATATATTGATGCAAAATAGTTGTGTACAAGTTATTGTATCCTCCATTTGGTCAAAACAAAAGGTCATCTTGTCTATTTGTTACCATCTCGTGACATGTCCAGATTGTATATCATCTTTATGATTTTTTGTTACCAAATATGTGTTCAATCAAGTGGTCAAATGGTTTCTCTTCTCACCAAACGGGTCTAAAGTAATGCTTTTATGATAGTTTTTCCGGTTTAGTATGAAGGTGGTCGGAAAAGTAGCGGAAAACTCATCGGAAAACATAAAAATCTTCTTGGCGATTTGACACAAACCCACCAGATGCATTGCACCTCATAGCGACTTGTCTTTACAAGTCGCCACGACTTGTCCTAGCGACTTGGCTAGCGACTTGTCCCAGCGACTTGTCCTAGCGACTTGGCTAGCGACTTGTCCTAGCGACTTGGCTAGCGACTTGACCCGAGAAACTAGCGATTTGGTACGAAAGGATGAAGGAGAAGACATGACCGGACCTTAGACCACAAACAACAAATACCAAATACCAATCTAACATCACACAACCTCAAGTGTACACTAACATCACATGAATCGAACCTATTCAACACATGAAACATTCAAGACTCATTCACAATACAACATACCATTTACCATCATCTCACGACCTCGAAACCATCATCACCCAAGACTCAAAGCAAAACTTATAGAAATGTAAGAGTTAACTAATCTCGATTTTGTTTCAAGGTCTTAACAAGTTATATCAAACCTCTATGGTCTATATCTCAAACAAACTCATCATTGAACCCTCTTGACTCGACTTTAAGATTAACGTGAATGGAATAATACATTAAGTGGATCTCGCTTTGTTCGTGTCTCATTATAAGGGGCATATCAAGACCATCAAGGTCCATTTACACGACATTCATCACGAGATCCATGGTTTTCTTTTTCAAACACCGCAATGACTCCAACAACACACTACACGAGATCTCGTGTTCTCTCTCTTAAGTATATCAATGACACATCAAGACTTATAAAAGTCTATAATCGAGAGCGTTCTCATCATCGATCTCATTTTGGAAGCTAAGCTTCACTCTATATCCAAATCTAAAAGATTGAATCAACACAACTCGTGTGTTAATCCATATTTCTTTCGGTTTTGATTTGCAATTAAACAAAATAAATACAATTAAAACCTACCCGAGAGGAGAAAGGAATATCAATTCAATCTTGGAGATCGATGCATACATGCCGAAGCCATCCCCGTGGCTTTAATTAAGTGTCCAAGCCAACCCCTGGCAAAGAGCTAAGGTCCAAGTAAGTGATGAAATAGGAGGCGATTATGTATGAGAGTTGATTTGGAATGAAATGATGATTATTAGCAAGGGTTGTGAGGAATATTAGGCTTGAGAAGTTTCTTTGTGAGAGGCGGATGAGAAGAATTAGGGTAATGGGTATGTGTTGTTGCGCTTAATACCCATCCTTTAGGTTTCACCGATTTTAATAATGTTAATGAAATCAACTTCACAGATTCTCAATTTGGGTCATATGGTTAATCATGTGGACGGGCCTTCAAGAATGTTGGATTGGACATTTGAGTCGAATAGTTTTATGGGCCCTTTACGTGGGCCGCTGGTATTGTAATACCAATTTCTTTTGATAATATTTGATTTGTGCCCACAAGTATTACTAATTTGAGCTCCATTGGGTCCCGTGTTTCACTTATGAATTGATGTGTGTTATTAAGTGATAATGTTATTGGTCTCTTGGACTTAGACGCTAACATGAAAAAGTTAAGTAACATCAACTTGATATCCGAATGTATTTCATGTAGGATGAGGTGGATCCGACTCATGATCGAGTATGTGATTTGAGTAACTATTTTCGCATTTGCAACGGATTGTGTGTGAATTATTTCTTGAACGGATGGGTTTAATGAAGTTTATGAGCCTTGTGATGAATGGTACTAATTTTGGTACGGGTTAAATTTCTGTATACCGGACATGGGCTCTGAATGATGAAAAGATGGACTTCTCATGGTTGAGATTTGATTTTATGAGATTTTATGAGATCGAAATTTTGGGTTATGAGATCTGATGATGATGAGATTTGTTAATGAGTCTTTATGTTATGAGGTTTAATTCTTTGAGTTATACATTTTCACAAGTTATACTTCACGGCTTAAAATTGTTATTGGAAAATGATGACTACGGGATTGTTTAGACGATATCACTTATTTGGATTTGAAGTGAAGTTTTCCGGGCGCGTTCACTTATTTCGTCTTCTTTTCTTTCTACCATTCCACGAAGATGACTTGTTTGGGTTTTTACAGAGTGTGATAAAGACTTGACTATTTAGTTACTTTTGTGATTCTTTCTCTAGCCAATTTGTAACTATCACTTCGGTGTCTCACACAGTTGAGGATACGTCAAGAGGATTTGTACATTGGGTACACCGTTTCTTCTTCACAAGGATGAGTACAAGTTTAAGTAACAAATTTGGGGAATTCTACTTCATGATCAAGTTTGGTATATCGGGCTTACTCCTCCATGTGGTCACTACAATTGCCGATTGAATTCGTGAATGATGTGTTTACCAAAGTGTTGATTGGATGGTTGTTGATGTTGGATAATGAACCGCTGGATGTTCCCCTAAAACAGATATTCACCGAAACCAAATTTGTCATAACACCTTCAAGCTGACATTGTTTACGGTTTTGCCTTGATTTTGTAAAATCCCGCGAAAGAACCTATTTCTGGGTTTAAATCATAGACTTGTAAAATCCCGTGACAATGGAAACATCCTGTATTAGTAAAGTGCATTCGGATCTATCTTACGGTTTATTCTTGGTTTTGTAAAATCCCGAAGAAACTATTTCTGTTTAAACCATAGTGTAGTAAAATCCCGTAATGATGGAACCATCTTGGAGGAAGGAAAGCGTGTTCGGGATCTTTGATGTTGGTGCTACGGTTTCGCTCAAGAAGAGATAAAAGAGTGTGCTTCATAAATTGATGTGTGTTTGGATATTCGCATGGCGGTTTGGTTATTACATGGTTTCTACGGGTTATGTGCTTTTAACCATGGTCGGATGAAAACCATTATCATAGTTCACTTAAATGTCGAGAAGGCTAGATTTGAGCAGCTTCGTAAGATGTGACAACGGCGTTAATTGAGCTTTTATTTATTTGAGGTTGAAGTGAATTATCACGGCGAGTGTACTTAGTATCCGAAGGTATCGGGATGGATGGATGAAGATTCTTCATGATCCTTGTTCGAGCTTATTATCAAAATGAAGACTTGGAAATCTAGTTATTGTTGAGTGACTTTTACCTTTTCTTTTACCACTTGGGGAATTGGGCTCTTATCATCTCAAAATAACTATCACTTTAAGGAGTTACGCTGTAGTGCTCAAGGTCACATTCAATTGTGGATTTTCAAGAGGTGATGTACGCCTTATACTTGATGGTTGGTTGGTTGAAGAGTATAGAGTACTTAGAGATTCAATGGAGGATGAAGTCTCAAACCGCTCTTTGTTACATATGTGCAAGTATAAGTCACGAGTTCGGGTTAGTTTACTGTGGTCAAATTCATCATATTGGGTTATCTCCATCTACCGTCACGACATAAAGCCCATCAATGATAATGGTTGATTACAAGTTTTGCCAAGAGATTGAAAAGAGAGATTATGACGTTTGAATACTTCAGCTCAAGCCTCATACTTCAAAGAAAAGAAAGGTGTACGTGTCGGCGCGCTTTATCTTCTCAAGAAGAGAAATCTTCTTACTATGACCATTCTCATCAACATGCTTCATACTTTTTCCATGCGCTCACCATCAAGTGAACCGGCTATCACCGATTGTTTTCTCATTCCACTTGCTCGATTATAATGAAGATGGCGACATCATGTGTTGATTTTGCGGGAGAGAAGTGTGAATAGAACATTCGGATGACTTTCACTTATTTAATCAAGAATGGCAACTCCGTATGCAATTCTTGAGGGGGAGAAGAAGTGTGAAATTATTGCATTGCTGATTGATATTTGAGAATTTAAATGGTCATACGGCTCGAAACTCATGTAAGAACCAAGCTTCTTATTATCGGGTAATCTTCACATGGAGTTTCTCTCTTCTATGAGCCGTTGGTTGACATCTTCACCGGATTGATGAGTTTATCGACAAAGTGCTTCCGTTAATGCTTCACGATACATCAACATGATGATTCCAACAATCTCTCTGTTTGTTTGATGTGATTGGTAGTTTATGCTACCATCTTGTGTGTTCGCTATGGCCTTATTGTTGATTTCCTTGATGAACATCTTTCGTTCTTGTTTGATTGGGAGAGATTCTTGTTAAGGGATTTGTAAGATGTGTTAATTGGGATGCTTTTTGGTGGGATGCTTTTTGGTGTGGGTTGAAGATGTTAACTATCTATTCCCAACCCACAATCTTGAAGAAGGTCGAGTCTGAGGTCTGTTCTACATTTTCTCGCTACATGTTAGAAGACTAAAGACGAGTTGCATTTAACGATCTAAAGACTTCTTCTTAATTTGGGCATTTATCAAACAGATTGTCGGTTTAGGAAGAGCACTAATTGGGAGTGTGTTATAAGTCGATTCAATCCCAATTAGACTTGCTCATATTCGCTAGCAATGACTCCTCGACACGTTGTTATTGACTATTTCGTTTTGGACATTTGACTCAAGTTGATTACTTGAGTTAATCATTTATCACTTATTTGAGATTGAAGTTGACTTTCACAAAGGCGTGTTCTTATTCGATAACTTGCTCGGCTTAAGAATTTGAGTTGAAGACTTGGTTTATCTAGTTACCGCAATGAGGTGGATGGTTGAAGACCCGTTAACTATCACAATTAGAGTTACTTTGTTTTACTCCATGTCACACGATATGACGGTGTGGATAATCGCAAGAGGTGTTAATGTCTCATACTTTGTTTGAGTAGTGAGTACTTAGAGATTTGCTTGAAGCATAGATTCTCGACAATCGCTCTTCCATCATTAGGTGCAAGCTTAAGATACAAATGTGGGAAGTTGACTTCGCCAAGTATGGTATAGCGGGTTTTCTTCTTGGTCACTCAAATTGTCTACGTAGGGTTGATATAAATAGTCGAAGTGTTCTTCTCAACAAATTTCTAGTATACGGGTTAATGAGTTGTCGATTCAAGCATCAAACCAAAGAAGGGAAAGGAGACACGCATCTAACGCGAGTAATCTTGATGAGCTTAATTCTTCTAAGTGATTGAAGATATCCCGGAAGACAAATGTTATTACCAGCAGAAACTCAAGGTTTGACTCATGGCTAGTAAACTTGATGAACTTAACTCTTCTAAGTGATTGAAGATATTCCGGAAAACAAATGTCATGACCGCAGAGAAACTCAAGGTTTTACTCATCAAGGCGTTTAGTGTTCTTATTCCATATATGTGGGGAAGAGATGTTAGAGAAAGTTTCAAGATAAAGAGGTACACAAGTACGACATATTCGGGGAGATAAATGTGTAACATGAGGAAGGTGTTATCGCTATTCTCTCGTTGGGAATGTGTGTACTTGGATTCTTGAGCTCATACACCTTCATCGTGGAAGAAAATGTGAACATGGGAAGGTGTTCTTCATTCCCTCATGAAGTGTATTAGGAGAGTTCTTGAGCATTATACTAAGAGGTCGATCGCATAAATTCAACTACTTGGGAAGTGTTCTCTTGACACCTTTGGAATGGATCGCTTGCACTTGAAAGTGGAAAAGGAAATTTGAGAAGATTATTTTAGTGTGGGATGAAACATTGTTGTTCTTCTATTGGATGATATAACCCAATGGAGATCCTCGATTATCGCTCTTAATTGGAGCAATGGGATTTATGATAATGGTGTGCTTACTTGTGCACTGGCTAAAGCAAGCTTGAAATAGAGCTTCAATCTGCTCATCTTAAGGATTTTCGGTTTGGGGGAAGTCGCAGAGTCTCACTTTCATTGGTTCAATTTCTTTCTTCGATTCAAGAGCCCTGAAGCTTTGGTGGTGAATGTTTAAGGGATGATGACTTCATCTTTACAACGGGTCGCCGATATCCTTATCTCAGATCAGATCATCATCTTCTTTTACTATATCATCTACTCTATCTTTGTATATATTTATCGAAAAACAAAATACAAAATTATAAAACCAAAGAAAAGAAAATAGAAAAATATAAAACCTTCAAAACCCATAAAAATCGAAAATTTCAAAATTCCAAAATATGTTTTCATGACATGTCTTCCAGTATCGATAACATCTACGGTCTTAGAAATGTCATTCAATAGTGGCACGGGACCATAGATGAAGTTCGAACAGAGGTGTAAATATTTCTTTCTAAACATGTCTCAAACTATGGCTTGCGTTATTTCAGATCAGAACTCAGCGCTTTTGTAATTGGCTTGCGATCACTTCAGATCGTGACCAGCTTAAAACTATGGCTTGCTATTACTCGATAGCAACCCGCTTCAAAGAAAGGAAAGTGCTATCAACTAATTTTCAAATATTTCGTGCACTTATCCTAAAAACAAAACAAGGAAAGTATGTCAAGGATCATTGCTCCTACACAAATGTTTTTCCGTCTAAAATTCTTCGTAAAAATATTTGGTGTTTTCCAAAATGGTGGTATAATGAGTTCTTTGTAACAACAATCGATTCGTAGTTTTTATAAAATTTTCAAACTCAAGAAATGACTTCGCTTTTAAAACTTTTCATAAAATGAGTCATGGATCGAGGGGAGAATGTTTTCAAATTTATATCATCTAACGGACTTTCTTAATTATCCCACGTGCTTACTCGAAAAATATAATTGCCTATGTTGAAGGACTAGGTTTCTAGGATATGATTGTTAGGTTTAGATGATTAGAGTTTGAGAAACACATTATTCCCATACCTTACATGATCCGATTGATATGTTGGATTGACTATTATTAGTCGATTGTCGTTTGGGTGTTGTCGACCACCATATATTTGTATGTGTGTTCACTAACGATGCGTGTATATTGGTCATAAGAATGTTCCCGATCCGGATCCCACAATTGAAGATGATTGGATGCCGAAGGAAAGGGTAACTATATCTTGGTCGACAAATGAAGAAACGAAGCTTAAATTGGACTTCTATGGAGAGTTGGCATAAATGCAACGAAGAGGTCTCACCGCATCGCAGATGGTTTTCTTCAAGCGATTGAAGAAACGGAGCTTAATTGACCTCGCTTGGCATTCAAAATGCAACATAAGAAGAAGTCTCACCGCATATGCGAGCGGTTTTTCTTCAAAGCCCTACAAGAACAATGTAAGCTTCTCAACCACCTAACTAATCTTTATGCAGATACCATTTTTAAACAATTTTGAGTAAATTGAATTAAATTGTTTT
>CM040240.1:249827101-249894041 GCA_022545495.1 Chrysanthemum lavandulifolium | reverse complement strand
TAATTTCTAATAAATTAATTTCGGACGGAGTTCTATAGGATGATTAATTTTAGGCGGGATTTTCCAAAATTAATCACTAAAATCCTAAAACAACTAATTATTATAAACTATAAGCGGCACATGTCAACAAATAATAACTATAAACTAACAAAATAATATAAGCGAGCACATGTCAACAAATAATAACTATAAACTATAAACTACATATCATTTCACTTTTTAACATACATACCATTATTTTAACATACATACCATTTCACTTTTTAACATACATACCATTTCACTTTTTAACATACATATCATTTCACTTTTTTAACATACATACCATTATTTTAACATACATACCATTTCACTTTTTCACCAAATAATAACTATAAACTAACAAAATTTAAACAACTAATTATTATAATTATAAGCGAGCACATTTCAAGGCAATTGAACTAATAATAACTATAAACTAACAAAATTTAAACAATAAACATTCCCCAATGACATGAATAAACATTCCCAAGTGACATGTCACGGGATACCAAAGGAAAAAAAAATTATTACATACCTTGTCTAGCCTCTGGTAGCCTCTTGCCAAAAAAAAAAAAAAAAAAAAAAAAAAAGAAAATTAACTTTCCAAGTTAACAACTTACAACAATAAAAATGCGCAAAAATTATAACATACCTCGCTCTTCCTCTCTCGTCCTCGTCGGCTACTTCCAAAAAAAAAAAAAAAAAAAAAACTTCACTTTTTAACTAACAACAACTTACAACAATAATAATCAAAAATCATAATATAATTAACTAATTTAGTTGAATAACATTTAAAATTTGTAAAACAAACCATGTAACGTGTGGTGGTGTGTGATGGTGGATGCGTTGGTGGTGATGGTGGATGCGGTGGTGGTGATGGTTGATGATTGTTGGTGAATCGGTGATGGTTTTGCTTGCGTCAAATCGCCACGGAAGGAGGAGGATAAGGTTTTTTCGTTTCGCGGTGAAGAAGATATCGGATCTACTTTATGATAAAGTTTTTCCCGGCGACAATCCCGGCGACATGTCGGGGGAAAGGTTTAGTTTTGTCGTTTAGCGTAAATGGCGCGATAACGAAAATTTTGGTGAGTGCGTATCCCCGTGACATGTCACGGAAAACTATTAATTTTTTATAATCCCACGACATGTCGTAGGGAAAAATATTTTCTTTTTTTTTGGTTAAAATTTAATTACTTTATGTTGTTAACGACTTCAAAAGAATACGATTTTATCTTTTATTTTATTATAATCCTAAATATTTTCCTTTCTTTTAATATAAACTCGGGAACAAAAAGTTACCATTCGCATCTTTATATTCTTATATGAGAGTTAGATTTACAATCTAGTAGCAGGCTAGAGGAACAAGAACATATTACATCAAAATGTTGCATGCAATATTTAATTGGATCAAGAAGCCAACGATGCATAGTTGAATGTGTTTTATAAATCTATGATTCACGAAGAATAATTATGGTTACACATTAGGCGTTCAACATCCGAAGTCGGTATGTTATGGTTACACATTAGGCGTTCAGCGGATGAGTCGGTATGTTATGCTTACACATTAGGCGTTCAGCGAATGAGTCGGTATGTTATGGTTACACATTAGACATTCAACGGATGAGTCGGTATGTTATGGTTGCACATTAGGCGTTCAGCGGATGAGTCGGTATGTTATGGTTACATTAGGCGTTCAGCGGATGAGTCCGTATGTTATGGTTACATATTAGGCGTTCAACATCCGAGTCGGTATGTTATGGTTACACATTAGGCGTTCAACGGATGAGTCGGTATGTTATGGTTACATTAGGCGTTCAACGGATGAGTCCGTATGTTGGGGTTACACATTAGACGTTCAGCGGATGAGTCCGCATGTTAGGGTTACACATTAGGCGTTCAGCGGATGAGTCGGTATGTTATGGTTACATTAGGCGTTCAACGGATGAGTCCGTATGTTAGGGTTACATTAGACGTTCAACATCCGAGTCGGTATGTTATGGTTACACATTAGGCGTTCAGCGGATGAGTCGGTATGTTATGGTTACACATTAGGCGTTCAGCGGATGAGTCCGTATGTTATGGTTACACATTAGGCGTTCAACGGATGAGTCGGTATGTTATGGTTACACATTAGACGCTCAACGGATGAGTCCGTATGTTAGGGTTACACATTAGACGCTCAACATCCGAGTCGGTATGTTATGGTTACACATTAGGCGTTCAACGGATGAGTCGGTATGTTATGGTTACACATTAGACGCTCAGCGGATGAGTCGGTATGTTATGGTTACACATTAGACGCTCAACGGATGAGTCCGTATGTTGTGGTTACACATTAGGCGTTCAACATCCGAGTCGGTATGTTATGGTTACATTAGACGCTCAACGGATGAGTCGGTATGTTATGGTTACACATTAGGCGTTCAACGGATGAGTCGGTATGTTATGGTTAACATTAGGCGTTCAGCGGATGAGTCCGTATGTTGGGTTACACATTAGACGTTCAACATCCGAGTCGGTATGTTATGGTTACACATTAGGCGTTCAACGGATGAGTGGTATGTTATGGTTACACATTGGGCGCTCAACGGATAAGTCGTTATGTTATGGTATTATTATTATTATTATTATTATTATTATTATTATTATTATTATTATTATTATTATTATTATTATTATTATTATTATTATTATTATTATTATTATTATTCTTATTCTTATTATTATTATTATTATTATTATTATTATTATTATTATTATTACCATTACTATTATTATTAATAAAGTCAAACGAAGTCAAAGCAGACGTCGTGGCGACGTATCATTGGGGAAAATTGAAAATAAAATTTTAAAGTAATGAAATTAACACTAATTACATATTTTAAATAATTAAAGGATTCCGACGACATGTCACGAGAAACGTTCAAATAAAATTTTAAAGTAATAAAATTAACACTAATTACATATTTTAAATAATCAAATGAATCCGGGCGACATGTCATTGGGGAAGATAAGCGGGAAAAGTTCCCGCCACGTTGCTACGATGAAATTTTCGGTCAAAATATATCAATTGGTATCCGGCGCCATGTCGGAAAACCTCCATAATTTAGTTGATTTTTCACGAGACTTACGTCACGTGGGATCTATTTTTGTCGTTTAGTGATGATTAAGCGACGACATCATGGGGAAAAGAAATATGGGAAACCGGTAAATGTGATAGTGACATGAATAGACTTTTATAATGTCGGTTTAAATCAATGATTTCGGTAGAATCACCAATAGCGGATATGTATGAATTCCCTAATTGGTCATTTTACTATATCTTATGAACTTATACGTTATAAGCTAATCCTAACACTCAAAAAAACCTTATTAGCTCAAGTTCATACAGTATAAGCTGCTTAATTAAAATAAACTTATACGTTATAAGCTAATCCTAACGCTATCGAATTTAGTACTTATTATAAGTAACTTGATAATTTTCCCCTCGGTAAAGCGGGAAGAAAATTGCTTCATATAATATTGTAAGAGTCACCTACACTGTTTATGGTAAGGTCTTTAGAGTTTGTTTTGATATGTAAATAGCAATAAAGTTTGTAATATATAGCACAGTATATATTGAATTTGACTTTTTATTTTAGTCTCATAAGTCATAAACCTTGTTGTTAGTGGTGGTAAAATGGACAGGCCAACACAAGTTGGGTAACGGGTCAAAACATAATTTTTTAATATGCGTTGGGTTGCTCCAAAATGATTTTTGTCCTGGAACAAAGTTCACCATCCATCAAAATACACTTGTTTTGTGATACACATGGACGTTACTGAACATTGTGTGTTTGTTCACTTAGATTACCCTATTATTAACTTGTTTTTCTTGTTCAGTTATGTCATTAAACTTATAAAGAAATGATGATCAGATTTCATAAACAAAAAACAAGTGATTTGAAAGTAAAATTTGTATAAGTATATTATAACCTAAATATTGCGTCTAATAACCTGAACGTATAATTTCTTATGGTACGCTTTATAAATTTGGCATAAGTAAACACAACAATATGGTCATGTTGGTAAATAAAAACAAATTTGCAAGACCATTAAAACTAGAGGGTTCATTTCAAAACAATATCACAACTCAAAGGACCAGAATCACGATTTCCATTTTCCCGGTGTAACCGATTTTGACTCTTTGGTCCACGTCTGAACCCAATAGGTTCCGGCTCTCGTGGGTTCAGACGTGTAAAATCGTCTTGAAATGAACCTTATAGCTTTGATGGTTTTGAAAGAGCATAGAATTTAGTTTTGTAAGTTGGTAATCCTAGTCACTGATCAATTGATTGCGGTCCTTTAAGTTATAATTTTGTTTCGAAACGAACCCTGTAGTTCAAATAGTTTTAAAAGAACCCCTAGAGCTAAAAAAGTAGCTTTAAAAGGTTGACATAACTGGATATGTGTGTGTGTTTAAAAAAGATGATGGAGTGATTTTGGACTGGACCAGAATTTACATGCGGGTAAATGACGGGTGCAAAAATGTCAGAATTGGTTACAAGTGGAATGATGATTCTGGTCTGTAACTTATGATGCTGTAGCTGAATGAACCCTATACTTATATAGCTCTAAAAGAACCTCTGGAATTAGTTTGGTGTGTGCACTTGGACTACTGTTTGTGGTCCTTTAAGTTATTACATTATTTCGAAATGCGCCTTGTAGTTTTATAGGTTTATGATAACCCTTGTCAGGGGCGGAGTTAGAATATTTTTGTCGAGGGGGCAAAACATGATAATTGTTAGAAACTACACTAAAAATTGGTTTACTAGGGGGCAAATTACAAAAATAGTCGAAAATTTACACTACAAATTTTTTCGCCGGAGGGTGACCGCCGGACCCCTTTTATCTCCGCCTCTGAACCTTGTTGTTGTAACATTTTGTGTGTCACATGCATAACAATGCTCCAGAATTTGTTTTAACTTTTTGTGTTCGTTAATTTGATAATTTCCATGACTTAATTACGTATGTAAGTAACCACCAACATCACCTTTTCACTCCTGCTTCTGTTCGTTAAATATACCCCACAATACAACAACAATGACAAAAACAAAAGTCAGTCTGATGAGGTCCAACAAAGGATAATGGCCGGTTCTGCCTAAAACATAACCGGAATAAAGACCGAATATGAGGAAAGTGATAGACCGAAAACCTGACCAAAATATGTTCGGCCCGTCTACCAGTCGCTAGGTTTCTCGATTCGATCCTATCCGCGGTCTATCACACTCAACCTCATTTTGGCACCCAAAATGTATAGTCTCGTGTCTTTGTCCACACAAACAACGAACACACAATGATTCTTCAAACTAAACCAACAAACTTAACAACTTTGAACCTCATTTTAACTTCCTTAAAAACCCTCAAAGCCCTAAACCCAACAACCACCTTCCCTAAAATCACAACCATTAAGAGCATCTACAATGTATGCATCAATGTACTTTTTGCACTAAATTAGTGCAAAAAGTACACAAAAACTTCTCCAATGTAGGCACTAAAGCTTTGCACTATTTTGGTGCAATGAATAGTAATCCTCAAAATGCACTAAATATAGTGCAATACTATTCATTGCACTAAAACTAAAAACATTTCACTTTCAACCCTAGAATTTATTCATAGTTCTAACTTTTGTCCCTGTGTAACTTAATAAAATAATATAACAGTGCATGTTTAACATTTACAAAGGAAAATTACATAAAAAAACAAACGATCACACTTTTTTTTTGATGATATGTTCACAATAGGGAAAATATTATTTCATTCTTTTCACTTATTTATCATGTCAGCATATATATATTATAAGATAATAGATTTGTAGTAACAACTTACACAAATTTACGAGGAATCATAATCAACCCGATGATTGAGCATTATTATTTTGTGTGTAATTTAAAATATTGTGATCAAATATATATCATTTATTAATTCATTCATGGAATACTAGATCATCCAACGAATCCAAAATTATATGTAAACTTTTATTATCTTTCGTTTGGTTATTTAAACTTTAACTTTTTTTTCATAGGTACTCAAGTTTTTCTGTAATAGCTCGATTTGATACGAAGGTCATGCTTTTTTAATATCTTATGTCACGAACACTAAAATAATATTGAAAATTATAGTATAAAGATAAAGTGCAATAAGAACTAGTTAAAGATTTAGTGTAAACTTTAGTGTAATACATTGGAGGAACCTTTTTTTAGTGCAAGCATATTCCTTAATTATTCTTTTTTAGCACTATAATAGTACAAATTTTTAGTGACCACATTGGAGATGCTCTAACTTACCCATTCACAAACCCCACCATAAACCCTTAAAACCCATCAAAACCCACAAACCAAAACCCATTACAACCACCACACCATCCGATGTCCCTCTACGTTTCGTTAATAAAAGAATGCACCCAGTGCCAAGATTCAAATGAGGCGGTTTTAGTACACACCCATATGACAAAAAAGCGTAAAAAGCGACTTTCCTTAGCGTTAATTAACCGTGTCTTGATAATGTATGTGTCTTGTGGGAGTTTGAACAATGCGCGTAAAGGGTTTGATGAAAGTTATAAAAGGGATTTTAACTCGTGGGCGATTATGATTGCGGGGTATGCTGATAATGGCGACTATGTAGAAGTGATTAGGCTGTTTGTAAGTGATAAGTTTTGGGGTATATAATGTAAGTTTCGGTATATAATGTATAGTTGTGGGAGTTTTCCAGTTAGTTGGATTATGGTGTGTGTGTTGAAGGCGTGTGGAGAGACGATGAATGTGGAACTAGGGGAGCAAGTTCATGGGTGGTTGATGAAATTGGGGAATGCGGGTGATTTGTTTGTTGGGAGTTCGTTGATTAGTTTTTATGGGAAGATTGGGTGTTTTGAAAATGGGGATATGATTTTTGATCAGATTGGTTCGAGGAGAAATGTTGTGGTGTGGATGGCTAGGATTATTAATAATTGTAAGGTGGAACGGTTTCATGAGGTTTTTAATGAGATGGAGAAAGAGGGTGTTAGGAAGAATAACTTTACGTTGTCTAGTGTACTTAGTGCTTGTTCGAAGATAAATGATGATGGGAACTGTGGTGAGCAGGTTCATGCTAATGCGATTAAGTTAGGATTGACGTCTAAGAGTTATGTGCAGTGTGGGTTGGTTAATATGTATGGGAAGTTCGGGTTGATGAATGATGCGAAAAGGGTTTTTAATATGAATGAAAGTAGGAGGAACTGTGCGTGTTGGAACGCTATGTTGACTAGTTTGGTACAAAACGGGTGCCTTGTTGAAGCCACTAAGTTCCTTTATCAGATGAGGGCGGTTGGTGTGCAGCCTCAGGAATTGTGGCTGAATAAATTAAGGTAGTGAAGTTATAGAAATCAAATAGCCCGTCAGATGGTTAAGCTCATTGCTTTGTTGTGACTTGTGAACCACCCTTATGTAGCTTAAAATTCGAAGTACCTATTTGTGTTAGCTGGAATGGCAGAAAGGTCAACTATCTCAACTCCAGTGTGCTTAAATTTGTGTATATTGTTGTCCCAAAGTGTGAGTCGAAATATGAATTGCAAATAATATACTGAATAACTTTTCGTCTAACTTTGTAACATTACATGTGATCTGAGTATATATAGAGTATGAAAGGGTGTGACCCTTCGGTTTGTAACCGAATTTAACTACCAATACTAACTAACTAATAACTAACTTTAACCGCTTGGCGGTTGTAAACTAACTAACTAATGTCTTTGGTCCTTCGTGTTTAACCGAGAAGCAATATCGAGATTTTATTGTTCACATTCTCCTCCTTAATCTTGATCGTTGCTTCGTCCTAAATCTTGAACTCCGAGCATTTGTCGCATAATCACGAACTTTAGTCTTGGTAAAGCTTTCGTTAAAATATCCGCTCTTTGTAATTCTCCACTGACGTGTTCCACATTGATGTGTCCATTCTCTACGCATTCATGAATGAAATGATAGCGAATGTCGATGTGCTTGCTCCTTCCATGAAAAGCTGGGTTCTTGACGAGTGCTATTGCTGATTTGCTGTCAACTTTCAGTGATATTCTTTTCTCTTCCCATCCAGTTAATTCACTAGGTAGTCGTTTTAACCATAAGGCTTGACATGCTGCTCTAGTAGCCACCAAGAATTCTGATTCACATGATGAGAGCGCCACTTTTGGTTGCTTCTGAGTACACCAAGTATTAGGTGATTCTACAAAATAAAATACTATGCAGTAGTTCCTTTTCCTTGATCCGTGTTGATTCCATAACTACTATCACTGTAACCTGTAATCTTGCAGCCAACCTGTAATCTTGTAGCCGCCTTCTTTCTTGTATATTATGCCATGCTCCTTTGTTCCTTTGATGTATCGGATCACTTGTTTTACTGCCTTCAGGTGATGATCCTTCGTGTCTTGCATAATTCTGCTGAGTAGTCCTACTGAGTAACTAAGATCTGGTCTTGTATGTAGTAAATACCTGAGACTTCCAATTAAACTTCGGTAGTAAGTTGCGTCAACTGAGTTTCCATCTTCCGCCTTGACCAACTTAGTGCCGGGATCCATTGGTATCTTCGTATCATTACTGTCCGTCATACTTGTTTCTTTCAAGATCTTGTTAATATACTCTGTTTGCTTGATTGTAATCTCTCCTCGTGTCTGTGTAACTTCTATCCCAAGGTAATAAGCTAGCAATCATAAGTCGCTCATTTCAAATTTGTCTTTCATCTGGGATTTAAATACTTTTATTTCCTTCCTTGGAGTGCCCGTGATTATCAAATCATCTACATATACTCCAACTATAAGTGTAGAAGACTTGCTTCTCTTCGTGTAAACTGCTTGTTCGAGATTACACTTCTTAAAATCTAATGACTTTAAGGTTTGATCAAGCTTCACATTCCAAGCTCTTCGTGCTTGTCTTAAGCCATATAAAGCTTTAGTAAGCTTATAGACTTTCCCTGAATTTCCTTGTTGAATAAATCCTTCAGGTTGTGTAACGTAGACTTCTTCTTTCAAATCTCCATGTAAAAATGTTGATTTTACATCCAAGTGATGTACTTGCCAACCATGATAAGCTGCTAGTGCTAATATCAACCGAACTGTCTATATCCTAGCAACTGGTGCAAGTACTTCATCGAAGTCTATTCCTTGTTCTTGTATATATCCTTTTGCTACTAACCGTGCTTTGTATTTGATGATCTTTCTTTTTGCATCCCTCTTGGTCTTGTAAACCCATTTTAGTCCTATTGCCTTCTGATTCGCTGGCAATGTTGTAAGAGTCCATGTATTATTCTTGTTGATTGAATCCAATTCAATCTCCATGGCCTTAATCCATTTCTCGTCTGTTGATGCTTCCTTATAGTTACGGGGTTCTTCTTCCTTAAATAGTAGACTTTGAGGTTCAACTCTACATGCATACGTATATATTTTCGTTAAGTCCTTGAGACCTTGTACTGGTGTGTCATCAAATCTATCTTCTGAGTTCTCTGTAGAACTAATAGTGTAAAACCCTAAATTTCTAGTTTCACATTTTGCATCTAAATTAAAATTTTAACCTAAGTTCTTAAGCGATAAAAATTAGCGATACAACTATATGTCATATATATTTAATGCAATCAAGATACAAAATATATATATAATCCTAAGCCTAGTTTTAATAATTGGTAGGCAAGTTTAAACACATTTTATAATTTGTATCACACGCCTCCTATGTATTGTTTCTAGACCAATCACTTTTATTTGTATACGCTTTCAAACTGAAGATAAGTTTTACCAAATAGGAAAGGATTTGATGAGAATATGTCTTCCCTTAAGTCTCGGCAGTCACCACTCTCCCATTCCCTCTTATAATACTAAACGTATCTCACCATTATGATTCACCTTTAAAACCCTAAAGACACAAAGGAAAAAAATGAAAAAAAGAAAACAAAAATATATGGCAGCCTCTTTTTCTTTTCTCTTCAAGAATTGAAGCCAGGAATTTGAAGAGCTTGAAGAAGGGTGTGTGATCGGGTGTGGTTCGAAAGGGTTTTGGTCTTGATTCCTTGATACATCTTTCTTGATTCGTCTCCATATCGACCTTGAGGTACCCTAAATCATCCTTGTGTTTGCTCATTGCGATATATACACAAGTATGGAATCAAAAAAATAAATAAATAAATAATAACACTAGACCTAATATATCTCGTTTATATAACCACGCGTATGAATGAAAGGTCGCATGAAATGATTAGCTGATATGTATACGTGAGGGACTGATCTTATGTCTGCTCGTTGTTCGTTCTGTGTTGGATCTTTTCATGCTAGTATTCTGTTTTAGAACTCTATGGGACGTATATGTTGTGCGAGCATGGGTTGAGTTGTTTGTAAGTCGTGTTGTGTGAGGGTCGTGTGAGTATGTGAATGTATTTGGGTCGAGGGGCATTCACCAATAACGTATTGTTAATTTGAATATAAGCTTTTCTTTCGAAATCTATTCTTATTTCTTGGAAATCCTGAGGTTCATCAAACATGCAGGTCTTAAGAGCTTTAAGCTACTTAAGTTAGTAAATCAAGGTCGAATTAATAGCATAATTATCATGGATTATTGTCGGTAATAGATATCAAATGCCAGCATATGAGCTGTTCATCAACAGAAAGATGGATTCTTAGCTGAGATATACATATAAGATATAAATTAGTTGTGGTCGAGTAAAGCTCTGTGTTGTGAATTCATGGGTGAGTCGAGAGTGTTAAACTGTTATGTATGCATCGAATGGGATGGGGTTTATACTATGGTGTGCATGGCTGTGTGTATGTGATCAAGTCGAGTGGAAAGTTATGAGAAAAAGAGGTCTCGTTAAATTGCATGCTTTCATATGGGTCATATATACATGAGTTAGAGTGGAGGCATGTGCTTGTGGTCTTGCATGTTAGTGTCCTAGGCATAAGTATAAGATTCTAAGGTTACGGAATTATAAGCATGTTATATGAAATCAGTAAAGAGGACTATCAAATGAAATGGGTTATGCATGGTCTTGTGGGTAGAGTTCGAAGCTAATCGCGGGAATAACGGACGAGTCATTTAATTTGTATTTTGAAACCGTGTCGGGATAGTTGAGTCTGGGGTCAATCATAATACGTGTTTACTTGGTTTTGATTATAAGTTGTATGAGCCGCGATCAAAGGTGAAAAATATGTATTTGAAATGGTCTAAACTTGTACTTGTGGGTGTACGTTTGAGGATCATCGCGGGAAAATGGTTAGGTTGTTTAGAGTTTTGAAAGCATGTCGGGATAAGTGAGTCGGGTGTTAGTCGTAAGATACGATTAATTGGTCGTAAATGTTAGCCATTTGAACCGCGAGCGATCTTGAATATCGATCGAAACATCTATAAGTAAAATGAAATGTAAGCGTATTAGATAATTTGAAATCATTAACTATATTTGATTTATATATACTTATTTTCATTTTAGACCTTAAACTTTGATATTTTCGCATGCAAACCTTTTACTTTTATAACTTTTCATATTAGACCCTAATCTTTGAAAAATTGACACAATCAAGTCTAAACTATGATATTGGTAATATTAAGCTTTAAGTTTAATAAATTGTCATTGTAATTCGTAAAGTTACTAAAACGGGAAACCTGCTAAAAGTGGAAACTTACTAAAAAAAATGGAAAGCCATCTCAAATGGGTAATCTGATTATAATAAAGGTTATCTAATTTGTATAGGTTCCGTTATGCAGGAGTGACCATCTTGTGACCTTTCTTTTCCTGTTTACTTGCTTTGAATAAGTTACATATATTCTATCCCTTTTTAGTAGGGATTTCGTATGACTTTCTGGTCATTGACTTTGTTTCGCTTATGATATTCCTTTGATATGATTCATGTGTTATGACCTTTTTGATATGATTCTGATATGATCCTTGGTATAATTCTACTCGCTATGATATTCGTTGCTACGATTATGAGTGCCTTCAGTTTGATATGTTTCATTTAATACGATATGATATGATATGATATGATTATCCTTTCTCTGTAAGGATTCCTTTTGGCTTTTGGATCCGTTGCTTTTACACTTTGACTATTTTGATCCGCATCATGAATTTAATCGTTACCGTTATCCCTAAATTATTGTCTCAGTTGAATTGATTTTCGTTATGGTATTATGGCTTGTTTTCATTCGTGACTTCAATATTTATAAACAAATCTTTTAAAACTTTTAATAAGATTAATATCGACCTTATAATAAAACCTTCTTACATATTTGTCCAAGAATGTTTTGAGAAAGACTATTTAAAATAATTCTTTAAGAAAACCGATGTGAAGGTTTAAATGACTTTTAGCAGTTTATGAAACTGCTTTTAAAAGGACATTTTTTATGAAACTATAATAACTATGATTTGTAATTATGAGCATAATGCGATACCGTTTTTAAACGATTGTCTCTTGACTCTTATGAGAACCATGTTTAGAATGATTTTCAGAATAAAATGGTATACAAATTTATATAGAAGCTTCTTGGAAACCACTTCTTTTATGAAAATGGTATACAAATGATACTCAGGAATTTCGTAAACTATATGTACAGATATTCTGACCTTTATCTTAAGGTTTCTCATGATCTCTTACGCATCTTTTTATCTTTAGCTATATTGATTATAAACCTTGAACCATTTGATGTGAACCTTTAAATTGAGCCTTTGCCATGAACCTTTGTCATGAACCTTTGCTATGAACCTTTGATTGTGAACCTTTGATTATGAACCTGTGATATTCTAATGACTTAGACATTTTGCCAAACTTTTGACTTTGCCTTTGACCCTTCAGTTTGATACTCGAGCCATTTTCCCTAGCCATGAAGGTAACATGGGCATGTCATTGATGCACCAATGGCATGACTCTAGGGTGGTCGATTGATGAACCATCCCGTCCCTATACATTATATGTTTATGAGCTCAAGGATATATATTTGGCCACTATGATTTCTACAGGCGTATGGATGCATCCTAGATTTGATTTGTATTTGATTTGGATATGATATGATTTATTTGGTGGCGATGCTTGTGTGCAATACACGTCTTTCACATTTTCGACTAGCTACTCCATGGTTACTTATGATATGATATGATTTGATTTGTTTGGGCTCGTGGTAGATTTCGACAACCTTTACACCTTTAATACACCTATATTGTACCTTCTCGCTATTCCACAATGCACCATATTATGTATTTCTCATCTTTAGTTTTCCGTTGATTACTCATTCATTCAGTATCCTTATGTGATTCATCGACTACCATAGTATACTCCAGTTCATTTGATTTGTCATACTCTGATTCCATTTTGGTTGACTACCAAGCTTATACTTCAGATTACCACTTCATTCGTTTACTTTGCTATTATATGATTAATATGTGACTATCTGTTTGTCATGCTATTACTTGACTAATTGATTCACCCGTTTGCCATGCTAGTACGGGTAATTATTTGACTCATCCGTTTATCATGTTATACCTTCGTTCAATTATTTTCGTGGGCTATGATTATCATTTAGTATTCCTATTTGCTATTTGTGACTACCACGCTTGTACTTACATTTGGTATTTTTGATGCTTATGTTGTTAGTTCGACATAGTAATTGATGTTTACGACTTGTTGATGCGCTATGTTTACACTTCATTTGTTTGATGATGGAAATGGTTCAACTTATGTTATATGTCTAGTTGACTTGTTTAGCTTGCCATGCTATGTTCTTGTTTAGTTAATTCATTCAATTATGATGTTCGTTTGGTATTCCTACGATACATGTGGCTATCATTCTTATCTCTTGTTAGTATTTTCATTGGTTATGATACTTGTTACGCTTATTAACTGTAGGTTATTTGACTTGTGTGATTGCCATGCTTACATTCAATTTAGTTGCTTCCTTTTATAGAATTCACTTGGCTTATATGTATTCGATTATCGATTTATTGTGTGCCATATTTATGTTTAGTTGATCGTTGATCGCTATGCTTGTACTGTTCGTTTGGTTTCTTGTTTTGCTTATGATGTTGTTTATTAATTCCTATTCGTTTATGTCCAGATTTATATGTTTGGTTATTTTATGTGTACTTATGTATGTTCGTTGATGCTTGCTTTGCTTTGGTCTCTTTGATTTATGTTCTTTTGGTTATCATTAATATTGTGTTATGCATGTTCCTCATTGACTCATTGTGCTCATTCATTACGATTTTGTTATCGGTATCCTCGATTCGTTTTGTATTTTGATTATGTTTAGCTTTTGTTTTGTTATATCTGCTCATTGGGATTTTAAGCTCGGTAGCATTCTTTTCCATGTGGCGGTACCAAATGGGATGCTAGGCTTTGATGGGTGAGGTAGGAGCTTTTGAGTGAACCAATCCTAGTTTCCCTTATTGATGACGTATAATATGTATAACAGCCTACTAGGCCCAATACATACTATACACATCGGGATCGGGCCCAATGATTACAAACCATGGGCCTCACAGATGCCTAATGAGGAAATTGGCTATGGTCCAGACCTCAAGACGCAGGGAAGACACATAACGGGCTGAACCTTCAACCGTTAGATCTTTTATGTCCGCGTCCACGATTAACACGGAATCCTTGCCCGCCAAGGGTCCGGCTCCGGCAACTAACCACTACATGCGAAATCTAGGAAGCCTTAGCGGCAAAATTTGCCTATAAAAGGGGCTCTAATCCCCATACAAGGTACAACTTTCTCTCATAATTACACAAACATACTCTATTTTCCCTCTCAATAATGTGTAATTACTCTCACGCGAGTCTAATCGTGGGTTCGTCCCCACGTAAGGCTAACGGTTTACTCTTCTTCCGCGAAAAATCAAACTACTTGGATTAGTACAAGATGAGCCCATCGAGGCTTGTTGGCCCAATCCGCAAGCTATATTCGACTCATTACAATCAAATCGCACAAATTGTACTAACAAGTTGGCGCCATCTGTGGGACACGATACACAAGCTGCGTTCCAGAAAATACTCACCATGAGCACTCGATTTGGACCAACTCCTGGCTTTATGTCTACGTTGCGGAGTACGGTAGAATGAGAAAATCACACGGTCTCGATGGACTTTAAGGGGCACGTGCCCGCGCAGCCCTCCGGAAGTATTGTGATAAGTATTTCGACCAGATCTTGCCTAATGTGACGGAGAAAATTCAGAAACGAGAAGAAAGAGACAGACGACAAAAATCCGGAAGGATTACCGTGAAGCCCAACATCCCCATAGAGCGGAAATACCAAGTGGAGATTTACGGAAACAGCTCGAGGCAGCAAAGTGGCGGAACACGCAAAGTGGTGGCGGTCGAAGGCGCACCCGGTCTAGGTCACCCAAAGGGAAAGAAGACGAAAGGGAAATAGTGTTCAAAAGGCTGCACAAACAGTGTGTTCCACCGGCTCGGAGACAAAGAGGAAAATACTTATGTATACTCCAGAGACCACAGGTAGCAAGACCGCCACGTTACCGGAAGAAAGGAGAGGGGCAACCACATAAACTCCCAATCACAGCTGGTAGGGCCAGGATTGGGAAAGCACAGAACAGAAAAATTAGGTCGCGGAAAGCAAAAAACTGTTTAAGGGATACGCCTCAGGGAAGCGGATGCCGAGGGTCCGAAGTCAAAAAGCGGAGGTCAAATGACAACAACGACCGTGACCTGGCTAGACCCTGGGTATGCAAGGAGACTGATCCGTTCACTCCACGTATCCGCTACTTCGAAATGCCTATGAAAACACGAATGCCAACCAACGTGAAAACATATGATGGGAGCGGAGACCCAAAGGATCATCTCAAAATCTTCTGGGCATCGGAAAAGGTGGAGCGATGGGCCATGCCAACATGGTGTCACATGTTCAACTCTACACTAGCTGGATCCGCTAGGTGCAGTTTGACGACCTTCCACCCGAGTCAATGAGCGGCTATGATAAACTAAAGGAAGCCTTCTTGACTAACTTCCTACAAGAAAAGAAGTGTGTCAAAGATCCTGTAGAACTTCATCATATCAAGCAAAGGGATGGAGAGCTAACGGAAGACTTTGTAAGGAGGTTCAAAGAAGAAACAAGAGACATAAAGGGAGCCCCATAAATTATGAATGTATCAGGATTCATACATGCGATCACTGATCCGGAGCTGATTAAGCGGTTCAAAGAAGAAACAAGAGACATACCACGGAAGAATGTCTACATTTAAAAAAGCAAAGAGAAGACAGGAAGAAGGGACCGATGACAAGGGTCGGAGAGCAACAAGAAGAAGCGTGTTAAATAAAAAAATATATATACGGTTCGAATGGACATCCTTAACAGAACAAGTGGAAAGCCGACCCTGTAAACCCTAGAAAATAACGAAACCAATGGATTTAGACGGAAGCGCGGAAGCAAGGAAGCGTGTGATTAAGTGAAAAGAGTAGACCACTGAACAGATTAAAGAAGCAAATAGAGAGATCAAAGAAACACCTTGCCGCTTTTAAACAAACCGAACTATGGGTGACCACATGAAGAAAGGCTATAATAAAGGATGAAGAACATTGAAACATGCCGCGGATAAAAGAAAAACCCATCGGAAACTATACCGAAGGAATAAGACGCATGAAACATCCATAATTCCATACTGCGTATGGAAAGTACAATAACCCAATAGAAATATGTAGTCACGGCAAAGGCGGAAATAGTAGAAACTAAGGAAAGGATCCGGTCTCGGATCGGAAAGCGAAGTAGAGATGGGAGCAAAAAAAAATAAGCCTTATCCAAATGCTTAAAAAGAAGGGAAAATCTGCAAGTACAGATTTGCGTTCCTTCCTGAGAAATGTTATGTCAAATCCAACAGAAACAATAGGCACTCGGGGCTACGAGCCTAGGCACGCTATCAACAAAAAAAAAAAAAAAAAAAAGTAAATGAAAATTAATGCCAACGCACGAAAACAGTAAAATCCTCACTATAAATCTATTGGGTAAAGAAAAGGAAAGAGGCGGAAAAGTGAAGAGGAACCACTTCTTATTTGAAAAGACCATCATACAACATAAGGCAAAGGAAAATTTCCCGAGAAACCAAAAAGAAGCTGAAGATGTTATTTAGAAGAACACGATGGTGTATGGTAAAAAAAAGAATATGGCCGACCATCAACAGCGACACACGGCCACCGCATTGTCGTTTCCAAAAAACCCATACATAACTTGAACCTTTACCCCCCAAAAGAAAAACGTAAAGGCAAAGGAAAAGGCCGAGTCAGTTGAAGCATGTTCTAAAGTGACAACTAATAAAAATTAGTCATTCTCAAATGATGACTAATAACCAACCTCCGCGACCGTTCACAACATTCCTTCCATCAAAACCCATGTCCATTGAAGTTTGCATGGACATACCGAGATCTTAGGGCATACCAAAGGTGGGAGCTTAAAACAAGAAAGCTCTCACTAACCCTTTGAGATTTTGGTAGTGCATATAGTTCCTTCCTAAGAGTTCGGTCCCAAGCAGAAGAAGGAACTATATCAAGAGAAATGGGTCGAGGGGTGTGATTGAATGTGCGAAGAGTTTGGTCCCTAGGGAAGGAAAACAAAGGAAGTGAGGCCCAACGCAATGCATAAAATGCCCCCCAATTAACAAGAAGCTTCCCTAGCAAAGACAAACAAACAGAGGATGAAAACTATGCCTTCATTCCTATGTTTATACAACCCGGCCCCCTAAACAAGCGTACGTCTACTAATCCAGGCATATCGGGTTGGATAGACTGGGTTTAAGGAACAAATGGTCAGCTTGTGGGCACGGGGATAAAAGAAAAGTTGTGCGATGGAAAAGCAACCTCACTAAAAGCCTTTCCACTACCGCACGGCAGGCGGTGTTCGGACAAGAAACATCTTGAAAGGAAGCGTCACGCCTTTCGAGCGATTTGCAAGCCCGAACTTCTCGGGGAACCCCGCAGAGAGAATATAGCGACCAAGAGGAAGTGGGGACGGAACTCCTTCAAGAAACGGATAGCGAGACAAGGAGGATTCGAACTCGAAGAGAAGGAAAATACCCGCTAGGGATGTCGTGGCCGACAACGTCGATGAAAGCGAATCCGGTCGAATATTTCTTCAAGAAAAGAAGTTATAACTATTATGTATAAGGCAAACCGCCACGAACAACTATTAAAACAAAGCGTCCAAAGAGCGAAGAAGCGAGCGCAAAAGCACTCCTCAAGAGTGATGACAACCATCAACAAAGCTCCGCAAAGGAATGGCGTCACCAGTTATAAGACTCGGGATAAAAGGGTAAGGACAATTGATAACGAAAAATATGTACTCGAATTTATAGTTTTTGAAATTTTTGTAATACATCAAATGAATAAAAAAAGTGAAGATTAGCTACCTTCATTATTTTATTTTTTAAAATATTTTTATTTTTATTAAAGTGCATAAGACGCGCAAGCACGAAAATCTGGCATGACCCAAATATGTTATTTCCGAATAACAAAGAGTTATCACGAATAACCAACTGGTGAACAACATAATCACCAAAGTACATAAGAGGTATTGCAAACACAGTACTGGGAGGATAGCCCAAAATTATCCTAAGACTATTACAAACGTGCATATCCGTGTAACGTTAAAAATAGCATCGCACAAATAAAAAGAGAGATGTGCGCACAAGACTATTAACTACGTTCATATCCGTATAACGTTAAAATAGCAATACAAAAGTGAAAAATGGCATACACAAAAAGTATCAGAAACTTGCATAAAGAAAAAGTCGTAGCATAAGCACAAAGTAAATGAACAAAGTGCAGAAATACAAACAAAAAGCTGCACGCAGCCATTAGAAGCATCACAAGAGAAACAAAGACAAACATTGTTCAGATGATTACAAATCATTTCAGAAAAGACAAGAAAAACTAAATCCGCACTAAGGCATTAGCACTCGCTTCAAGCTCGGGGGACAAAACAGTAGGGACCTCACTAACTCCAGAATGCAGATTGTCCACAACCTCAACAAGGGTGCTAGACCCACCAACATCAACACGAAGAAGATCCATAACCTCCGCAATACCAGCATCCTTGCTAGACTTAAGCACCAAGAGTAAAGAAAACTCCACATTTTCAAGGGCCCTCACGGTGGAAACATAATGATCTTTCGCAGAAGGATTATATACTGCAAGCTCAGAAATCTCTCTTTTCTCCCTGCCATGAATAATGCCCGCCGCTAAGCCTTCTTGCATATCCTTATCGACAGCACGCTCAATAACTTCTGCCATTGATGCAGTATACTCCAGAGAATTCAAACACTTAAACACAGCAAGGCTCATACCTTTAGTTAACAACCAGCGCCGGCTAGACAACAGCGTAAGGAATCGAGGATAAAACTCCTCATCAAGATGACTAGCCAAGGCATACAAATCAGCAACGGCTGAATCAACCTTTTTCATAAGAACGACCATCTTAGCATCTTGGATCTTATAGAATTCTTCCTCTAAAGCAGCAAGGGAAGGAACTTGTTTGCGGAGCTCAGAGCATGACTCCTCCAAGATCCGTATCTACAAACAAAACAAAGTTACAAGACAACGGGAAACAAACAAGAGGAACAACCAAAAAAGGCACGGACGTGCACCTGTCCGGGAAGGTTGGAATTCTGAGACTTAAGAACAACAACTTCAGCTCTCAAAGTAGATGACTCGGAATCCTTCGCATCAAGATATGATTGAAGTGCTGCCACCTCAACTAGAAGAGAATTTCGTTCTTCTTCAAGCATAGAATTCTGGTTCTTCAAAGACGAAAGTTTCGCAGAAGAAGTTGCTAAAGACACAACAGCAGAAGTTGTCTCGGAAGAGGTAGCATTAGCAACCTTAGACTCCAGAACCAAAATCTCCTTATCCTTACTTGCCAACAAAGACAATAAGCGTTTCTACTCCATAGCATTATACTCTAAACGCATGCGAACTTCAGAACTATAGCACAATTGTCGTGCCACAATGATCGGTGCAGAACCGTCAAGTTTTCTCACGCGAGCTGATCACTTGTGAATGACCAGCCGTAAGGAACTTAAAACAGCTCACACACCAATTGCAATTTAGATCAGGAGAATACGGTGGATTCCGGGTCGTTAAGTCCCACGGAGGATGGCGGTGTTTAACACAATCGGATGTCGAATAACCACTAAGGATAGTGATCGAGAAGAATATTGATGGAAAATTACCTAAAGAAAAGATCTACAAATTACAGTGACTTAAATGCAAATTAAAAGAAATTAAAAAGTTAAATTCTATTAAATTTTTAAACTGATGTTTTTGTTTTTTTATGTTTTTATAAAACTTAATTTAAAACTACGTGACGTACAAATAAAAACGTGAAACTTACACAATATTAATCCTAAAAATATGAAAATGATATTTTTACAAACCTAGTGATATAAGAAACTTTTAAGAAAAAGAAAATTATTTTTATAACTAATTAATTAATTATTATTAATTAAAACTATTTTTAACTATTTAATAATAACCTAAATTACAAGAAAATAGAAATTAAGGTAGAAAATAAAATTAAGACTTGGAAAAATCTAAAATAACAAAAGAGAATTTTCAAAACTATTTTATATTTTCTATTTTTATGAATTTTAAACTATTAAAACTAATTAAATTACTAAAATTACAAAATAAACTATGAAAATCTGGAAAATTACTTTTTTACTTTTATATTTATCTAAACTTAATAAAATTGAAAAATTATTTTTTTGAACTTTTTCTGATTTAATTGTATTAAAAGCTATTTAAAATTACCTAAAAACTGTTTTTAATTAAGAAAAATAGCAAACTGCTATGAAAAATTATGAAAATTTCAGGAAAAGTCTAATTTAATATGTAGAATCTAGGAAAAATAGAAAAACATGGTGTTGTTTGGAAGAAATTGAAACTGCTATAGCAAGTGCTTATTAATAAGCACTTGAAAAAGCTAAAGTGTACCAATGGAAACCAAACCAACACAGAAGCTATATAATGTTAAAATGACCCAAATGCAACTTATTTCAACAACCTATAACCTCTGATAAGCTAATTACCAAGATTTGGCTTTGGTGAGATTAGTACTAAAACAGTGGTGAGAGTGCTACCTTTGAGCTTAAGCACAAGCTTATCAATAAGCTTAAATTGAAAAATAGAAGTTGGAGACTATACTAGACCTGGCTAGCTTCCTTCAAACCAAAAAGAAGACCTGGAAAAGCTCTGTGGAGCTCTGGACAAGCTTAGCAATAAGCTGAGAAACACTCAGCTTTAACTGAGTGTTGGAGCAGGGCACTTAAGCCCTACTTAATGAGCTTATTTGAAGCTTAAGAAGAATTACTAAAATTTAACAAAAATGACAACAAGGAAATAGACCAAGTGAACTTTTTAAATCCACAATTTCAATTGATTTGGCCTAGAAATAAGCACATGAAAAATCTCTCTAGCTGGGCTTAAAACTGAAATTGCAACTTTTGACTTTTAAAGCAGTTGTGAAACTTTGACCTTTGTGAACTTTGATTGCAATTTAAGGACTGATAATGAAGAAATACAATGTAATGACACTAATGCAAGCTATGTTTATTGGATTTGAACACAAAACAAGAGGTTGATTTGTCCAAATTACAACAGATAAGCAATTGAGATTGATTTTAGACCATGTTGACTTTTATGAGTTGCAGGCACAAGATATTGACTCAAATGAGTTAATTAGGGTTAAACAATCATGAACCAACAAAACTTTGCCACTGCACACACCTAAATGACAGTTAAACCATTGGATCCAAACACCCCTTATATTGACTGATTTGTAACCAAAACTGAGCTAAACACTGTTTTAACTTATCTCACCCATTAAACTAACTCTAATATCTTAATTACCACTGATTAAACTTGTTTACACTACTTAATGACAACAGAATTCAAATATGAGCACAACATGAAAACTGTATGTAGAATGGAAAATGAGATACCAATTTACAAGTGTCCAGCTTATATGCAGCTTAAAACCAGACCCAAAACCATTATCCTAATCCATTTCCAATCCCAAAACTGCTCTGCAACACCCTGTATCCATTTCCAATCCTGCTTAACCCAATGTGCTTCTTAAGTTGACTTTTGTTGACCTTCAATGGAAATTGATTGAACTGATTCCCCAAGCTTACAAAAAGCTATATAGAGCTTAAATAAGTTGATTTGAGCTTAAATAAAGCCTATTGAAGCTTTGAACACAAGAGTTTAAGTTTGAAATTTCAAACAGTGTACATAAGATTTGAAACTGAAATGAACTTTTGATTTAGAGGTTCAAACTGAATTAAATTAACTAAATAACTTAGTTCCAATATCATAAAGCTTGAAAATACAAAATGAAAAGCTAATTAAGACATTTCAAAATAAAACGACATACATGAATTTTTAAAAGCTAACTACTTTTTTTCTCTTTGCTTCTCTGCCTCTTTTATGCATCAATTAGCTTCCACGTGGCCTTACGAGAGATCCCGCCTCTTTGATTGACCAATAGGTGAGTTTTGAGTGTGTTACTGTTTTATCATTTTGGCGGGAAAAGACATTTTGACTTGTAGGCACGTGAAACAAGCAAGTAGGGGTGGCATTAATTGTGGGGGGTTGATGATGATGAGGGTGGTGGAAAAGTGATGGGAGAGGTGACTGAGCAGGCAAGTGGTTGCAGAGGCATGTGTGGGAGAAGAACAGTGGTGGGCGCCTTTTTCTGTTTTTTGACTTAATTTGACCAAGGGGTCAAAATAGAAAGTGACAGGGGGTCACAAAGGGTAATATGGCAGGGGCCAATTCATTTTGACAAGGGTTTGGTTTTAGTTAATAAGACAAGGACCAAAACTGCAATTACTTCAATCTTGAGGGACCAATCTGTCATTTCTCCAAAGTTACCATAAGGACGAGTTTGACAAACTTTAATAGTGCAAGGACTATTTTGACATTTTCAAATTTTCAAAGGACTATTTTGTCAAATTCCAAAGTTCGAGGACCTAAGTTGTAAATTTGCAATTTTAAGTCTCAAGGCCAATTTTGACAACTTAGGAATCCCTAGGGACTCAAAATGATATTTTTCTTTATTTAGATTTACAGGGACTGTTTTGACAACTTTTGAAACTTGGGAGACTAAGCGCCAATTATGCAAACTTGATCGTTTTTCACAGTTTTGATATTTTGCATTTAAAACACATAAAACACTTATTTGTGATATTTTTATCATTTTGATGTATTTCGAGTGTTTTCGGATGTTTTTGCGATCTAATTTGTACAAAATGATGAGTATTTACATACTCATCAATCCCCACACTAAGATATTGCTAGTCCTAGCAATGATTTGAGAAAAATTAATGGATTTGAATCTCTTTACCAAAACCCATTACTTCGGAGTAGCGAATGTTTCGATTCAAGTAAGAACCTTGGTACAATCGATAACCAAATGATTTTGAGCATATCACCGACTTCAACGGATTTGATTTGTCTTTACCGAAGCCGTTTGCTTCGGACTAGCCAACTCTTAGATAAGATATCTTTGGTGAGTCGATTACCAATTATGGTTTTCCAATCGCCTTTACCACAAGCCATAAACTTGCGGGCTAGCCACTCTTTACTTTTAAGGATATGGTGAGTGAATACCATACAATTTTGGGCAAATTGCAAGTCGTCAGCGGATTTGAGATATCTTTACCAAGAGCCGTTGCTCTGGATTAGCCAATCCTTTTGTTTATTAGACAAGCGGACCGATAACCATAAGATGAGTAGGTGTAAAACACTTACTCCAAAAAAAATTTTGGCCAAAAATGGGAATTAGGCGGTATAATTACATGATAAAATTAGTGAAATTCCCCACACTTAGAAATGAATATTGCCCTCGATATTCAAAATACCGCGGTTATGCGAAACATAGAACGAAAAAGGAAATACTACGGCCATTATTTAACAAGGATTTTTTTTTTTTTTTTTTTTAGAAATCTTATATATACACAACATGTGGGCAACTCCCCACACTAGGGTGGTAGAAAGTAGAAAGAAGAGGCTAAGCTGTCAAGTTTTATCACACAAGCTAGCCACTTGTGAATGGCTAACAGTAACAAACTTGAACTGACTCGAAATATGGGTGAAAACCCATATGGCATGCTATCTTTTTGATTACCGAGTCGCTAGCTTGACTCGATCCCGCATTCATTGGTTCATGGGAAGGTTTGTAGATCCGGGACAATCACAGGGGAATGTCCTCTCCAAAGTAATGCTTCACTCGATGACCATTCACTTTAAAGTTTGGACCATCGGGTTGAGATAACTCAATGGTACCATAAGGATAAACCTTAGCGATAGTAAATGGACCGGACCAGCGGATTTAAGCTTTCCGAGAAAATCTTCAATCTTGAGTTGAAAAGAAGGACTCGATCGCCAACGTTGAAAACGCGGTTCTTGATTTTAGAGTCATGAATTTTCTTTGTCTTTTCTTTATAGATCAAAGAGTTCTCGTATGCTTGATCACGGAGTTCATTTAATTCATTCATTTGAACTTTCCAGTGATCACCAGCTGTCTGAATATCGAAGTTGGCATGTTTCAAGGCCCAGTATGCCTTGTGCTCTAGCTCAACTGGTAGATGACATGCCTTCCGTACACAAGCTTGTATGGAGTACACCCGATGGGTGTTTTGTAAGTCACGGAAGGCCCAGTGCGTCATCTAGCTTATCCGACCAAGAGGCACGGTTTTCGCCAACCGTCCTCTCCAATTCTTTAATCCCGGTTGGAAACTTCCACTTGCCCACTTGTTTGGGGTGGTGCAGCGATGAGAGGCGGTGAGTTACACCATACTGCATGACTCTTTCAAACCGGTCATTGCGAAATGCGTACTACGATCACCGATTATTGCTCGTGGAGTTCCAAACCTATCAAAGAGAGATTTCAAGAATTTCACAACAACTCGGGCATCATTGGTATGCAAAGCCTTAGCTTCAACCCATTTTGACAAGTAGTCAACGGCCACGAGTATGTACTTATTACCATGAGAAGAAGGAAATGGCCCCATAAAGTCAATGCCCGGATGTCAAAAATCTCACACACTTGAATGGCGTTTGTGGCATTTCATTCCTTTGTGAGATATTCCGTGACGTTGACAAGCGTCACGGTGCTTTGACAAATTCATGGGCATCCTTGTAAATAGTGGGCCAATAAAATCCGGAATCAAACACCTTCTTGGCGGTGTAGTTGGGGCTATGATGTCCCCAAGAGGGTCCGTAATGGCAAGCTTTGAGAATGTCAATAGCTTCCCGACCATACACACATCGCCTCGATGACTTGATCCGCGCAAATTTTAAACAAGTAGAGGTCGTCCCGAGTAATGTTTAACATCCTTGAAGAATTTGTTCTTCCGTTGGGACGACATCCCTTTCACTATGAAGTTACCCGCATGGTATTTGCAAGGTCGACAAACCATGGGGTAGAAGAGTCTCCACGAAAAGAAACCGCATTGAGTGTCTCGAGAGAAATGTTTCATTTATTTCCTTTTCTCGAACACATCTTGGTGAGGGTTCTCTAATCGACAGATGATCGTGACCCGGTTCTCGGCTCCTTTTTATCACGTATAATGATATCAAATTCCCGGAGGAGGAGAACCCAACGGAGCAATCTCGGCTTTGCATCTTGTTTTGCAAAGAGATATTTGAGAGCCGAGTGATCCGTATACACCACGCATTTGGTCAAGATGAGGTATGGCGAAACTTTTCAAACGCATACACCACATAATAGTTCTTTTTACGTAGTGGTGTAATGGGTTTGAGCTTGATCATAGTCTTACTTGCGTAGTGGATAGGTGAAAATGCTTGGTTTTCGTTGCCCCAAGACCGCACCGATAGCAAAATCACTTGCATCGCACATGAGCTCAAAGGGTAAATCCCATCGGGCAACTAGAATGGGTGCTTTCGTAGCTTTTTCTTTAGTGTTTCAAAAGCTTCGATGCACTCGGAGAGAAGATAAAGGAGCTTCTTTTTCAAGAAGATGGGTCATAGGCGAGCGATTTTAGAAAAATCTGTATGAATCTACGATAAAACCCGGCATGACCAAGAAAACTCCTAATACCTTTGACGGTAGTAGGATGAGGCGCTTTAGCAATAACATCAACTTTTGCTCTATCGACCTCAATCCCATTTTGAAATCTTATGGCCAAGGACTATGCCTTCTTTGACCATAAAGTGGCTCTTCTCCCAATTTAGACATAGATTGGTGTCTTCACACCTTTTAGCATTTTGTATAAATGGGAGAGACATGTCTGAAATGAATCCCCAATGACCGAGAAGTCATCCATAAACACCTCCATTGTTTCCCGATCATGTCGTGGAATATGGCCATCATACATCGTTGGAACGTGCTCGAGCATTACATAAGCCAAAAGGCATACGTTTGTAGGCAAAAGTTCCGTATGGGCGGTGAATGTGGTCTTCTCTTGATCCCGTGGATCAATGGGGATCTGAAAGTAACCCGAGAAACCATCAAGGAAACAATAGTATTCATTCCACGCTAATCTCTCAAGCATCCGTCCATGAAGGGTAGAGGAAAATGGTCTTCTGGTGGCGTCATTCAATTTACGATAGTCAATACACACACGCCATCCGTAACCAATCGAGTTGGAATTAACTCGTTTTCTTCATTCGTGACAACAGCTTATGCCACCCTTTTAGGAACGCAATGAATCGGGCTAACCTAAGGACTATCTCGAGATAGGGTAAATCAATCCTGCATCAAGAAGTTTGATAACCTCTTGTTTGATAACATCATGGATTTTTGGATTCACTCTTCTCGATGTTGAGCTGGCGGTTTGAAGTCATCCTCCATCAAGATTTTGTGAGTACAAAATTCGTGGTTGATACCATTAATGTCGGAGAGTTTCAAGCAATAGCTTGCTTGTGTGACTTCAAGACCTTTATGAGAGCATCTTTTCATCTTTACTCAAATCTCGAGCAATAATGACGGGTAATTTATCATCACCCTCAAGAAATGCATACTCGAGATGAGGCGGTAAGTCCTTAAGTTCGACTTGAAATTCTTCGCTTTTCTCAACCGACTTGACTTCCTTGTTATGAAGTTTGACGGAGGGAGAGGAGGAGAAGTGTCTGATTTAACAACTTCTCAAGAACAAGAATATCTCCTCCGGATTAATCTCATGGTGATTAATCTCTTCCGAATTGCATCACTAGTGCGAGGGTAGATGAATGATCATCTTTAAGAAACTTCTCAATGAGAAGTATGTCCCCTCGATGTCAATTGGAGCTTGATCAATTTCCCATGGAGCAGAATCACTAGCCAAGTATGCTTCAATCTCTTCCAAGATGAAGTCGCCCCTCAAACGGAGTGAGAGAAGGAGTAAATTGGCTATGATAGGTTGAGAAGATGTGGTGGGATCCCACTCACGCAATTATGAGAATAACCAAGAACTTCTTGAGTACTCTTCGAAGCAACATCAATGATATCTATTCGGTTAACAGACTCGAATCATAGTTTGCGGAGTACCTCGAAGTTTGATCAAGGTTAAGGTGACGACTTCATTACCAACACGTAATGTGATTTCTTGCTCAAACACATCAATGAGAACACGGCCCGTTCTCGTGAATCCTCTTCCAACAATGAGAGGAACCCGTGGATCGACATCGAAATCAACAACTACAAAATCACCGGAAAATGGAACTTTCCTACTTTCACAAATACGTCCTCGGCAATTCCAAGAGGACGGGATATTGTACGATCTGCAAGCTCGAGAGTCATGCATGTAGGAGTAAGATCCGGAAGAGAAAGTTTCTTCTATACCGAATGAGGCATCGTGTTTATGCTTGCACCAAGATCGGCTAAGGCAAAGCATTCAACCATTCACGGAAATACACAAGGTAGGAGGAACTTTCCGGGATCTCCAAGGTTCTCGGAAGCTTCTTCAAGATAACTGCAGGCAGCGCTCGTTGAGGAGTTTTAGCCATTTCAAACAACTTTTCCTTGTTGCTTAACATGTGTTTGAGAGTTGATGCAAACTTGGGCATCAACATGATAGCATCCGTGAAGCTTATGTCAAAATGAAGTTCTTGGAAAATTTGAAAGAATTTTTCCATTTGTTGACTAGCTTTCTCATGAGCTTTTGCTCATGCAAACGTGATGGGTAAGGAATAGAAGATTTGGATTTTTACAATGGGAGCTACGGGAGGTTCAAAACAACTCACGGATTGGATTTTGGTTTCGGACAACCCGAGGATGGACATTGTTGGTACTTCCGTTATTAGTAGGAAGTTCCTTGTCCTTTGTCGCCTCGGTTCACTTTCCACTACCTTCGGGAGAAGAAGAGGTAGTAGGAATAGCAGGTCCATCGTCTGAAACACCACTTGGTTGTGATCGCCTTTGCATCGCCCCTCGGATTAGCGATCGTGTTGCTAGGTAAAGTACACGAGCCAGGGTCGATCATTTAAAGACTTCTTTAATTCAATGATCGTGACCGACCAACAACTGTTTGTCTCCTCTGAGTCTTTATGAATTGCTTTAAAAGCTCATCGATGTTGATACGGAGGTGGTGGAGGACAATTTGAGGCCGTATGTTCGTTATAGCCGAATTTCCTTGATTAGGGTTCATATTCCCCGAAATTGATTCCCTCGATTGTAAGTGTTTTGATTAAGATTTCGGATGTTGGAAACCTTGATTGGGTCCGAATAGAAATTACCTTGGTTTTGATAACCTTGGTTCTTTCTTGGTTGGTTCGATTCGGTTAGGATTCGGTTAAAACCGGGTGGTGCACGATAAGTGTTAGCACGGTAGTTTGGTTCATTTTGAGGACGGTATTGATTACCTCCTTGATTTGAAGTACCGACTATAGCATTAGCTTCAAACGGACTACCATCGGTGGCGATCGATTGTAGTATGCATGAGGACCACCACAAGTAACACAAACTTCAACTTTCTTCACTTCACCATATGATGGTGCTTGTGTGAAAGTGACTTTCTTTAGTTAGAAGAACCAAAGCTCGAACAATATCGTGAGTTTGTCAATCTTAGCATCGGTGCTAGATGTACTCACGGAGATGAAGTAGAAGGTCCAAGATTAGACTCGAGATGATATATCTTTGTGCGGAAAGGACGGACACGGGACTTGTTTTCAATGATTTGCAAGGCTTCTTTTGTGGTCTTGCTCAAGAAATTACCTCCGGGAGGCATTCAAAGAGTCTTGATTAGTCCGGTTCGGACCATTGTAGAAAGTATCCATTTGCATTAACTCGGTAAAACCATGATACGGACACTTACGAAGCAAGTCTTTGTAACGATCCCATGCCTCCCGAATGATTCTTCAAATCTTTGAGATAATTTCATTATCTCATTCTTAAGACTTGTAGTTCGAAATGGAGGATAGAATTGTTCACAAACTTTGTGACAAGATCTTCCCATGTCTCAATGGAGCGAGGGGTTGTTTCTCAAGCCAATTCGGGCTTGTCCTACAGAAAATGGGAACGAAGAAGCTTGATAGCTTCATGTGGACATTCTTTACTTGATGGTAGATGCAATCTTGTTAAACCATCGAATGTGTGCATGAGGATCATCCCTCCAAAACCATAGAATTGGCTTTGGGTTACAGTTAAGTAACCCGGTTTTGAGCTCAAAGTATCGACCACGATGGTCGGGACAACAATAGCATCTCCGTAACCCTCGATGGGTGCTTGGAGAAGCTCATTCATCGGCTTGTCTTCCGCCATTATGGCGGTGGTGGTGGTGGTAGACGTTCCTCGATCACGGTGAAGGAGCGTAACGTCCTCACGTCTCACGAGGAATCTTTCCAAGTTCGAAAGTGGACTTGTAGAAGCTGGAAGAACGAGTGCGCATGCACTAAGTATAAAAATCGCCAAAACAAATGCGAGGCAAAACGACAAGTGAACTTAACCAATAATCACAAATGAAATGGCTTCTTTGAAAAGGTACACCAAGTCACAAGTGACACAAAGGCAAGTTTTAAACTCGATGTTCGAACTTATTATGGTCGCACCCCAGCTAGGTAGTGCAACGCCTTGATTTGCGGTGGTTGATTTTATGTATATATAAGTATCACCGAAAAGACGTGGGTATAGATTTGTCTTGATGGGTTAAAAACTTTTGGACAATATTTTTGGTATCGTCTCGTTTAACCAAATCGTATTTCTTTAAGAATCACCTTAAAAGAAACACAAGCTGAAAACGTTACGATTGTTTTGTTGTTTTATGTTTTTTGGTGTTTTTAACACTTTAGGAAAAGTGTTAATGAACTTTTGATTTTGTTATAACTTTACTGAAAAACTTTTTACAAGCTGTGGTATATGTGCAAGACGGGTCCGAAAATGCTTAGAACACGCTTCAGACCTCCCGACAGCAGTAAAATTTGATCGATGCTGAAAACCGTCAAGTTTTCTTACGCTTATGATCACTTGTGAATGGCCAGCCAGAAGGAACTTAAAACAGTTCACACACCAAATACAATGAAGATCGGAGAATCGGTGGATTCCCTGTCGTTAAGTCCCACGGAGGATGACGGTGTTTAACACAATCGGATGTCGAATAACCACTAAGGATAGTGATCGAGAAGGTTTTGAGATATTTATACCTAAAGAAAAGATTAATAAATTACAATGACTTAAATACAAATTAAAGAAAATTAAAAGTTAAATTCTATTAAATAAATCTATCACTATTATAACCCCATTACGATTCGTGACACGCTGTGGAATTCAAACCAGCACATTCTTGTTAAGCACAACAATCATATGATAGAATCGTCTTTCTAATGGAGTCGTTTTAAAAGATTTATCGTTCGATTTATATAAATATCGAGTTTACAAAATGAGGTCCCAGTTGGTTCCATTGTTTACAAAATATATTAAATAGGTTTTCGAATGATAATAAAATTTATAGCCTTCTTGAACTAGTCCTCGCTCTTAGTGCGACTTGGACATTATGGACTGAAATACATGCTTAAAACTACAACACAAAGGTTGAGTGAATTTATAGAGTTTTGGAAATCAGTTGAACACATAATGTTTGTAGTGTGAGTTATAAATCCACACCAATGGTTTGAAAACCAAAAGAGAATTATTAGACTAAGCATCATGCAATCAAGGCGTTAACGTGTTCCAAAATTAATTGGAGAAAATGTCGGTGCGTGCCTATCGGTAAAATTGCCATTTTACCAATGTTACTCAAATATAGTGCGTTTGTTTGCCTTTAATGGGCCAACACAAGCGGGATTCGTCAATCCCAATAGATCTATTCACAATATTCGCGCCCACTCTCACATAGTGATTAATGATTCATGATTTAGGGACTTATGTTTGGCAAATCGGTAACTTAGTGCTAATAAAACAATTAGATAAGCATCTGAGTTTGAAAGCAATGTGTTCGGTTTAAAATAAAGCATGATCTCCCAGGTTTGTAAAACAATTAAGTAATAAAAAGTGGCTATGAACTCACCTTAGCGTATAGTGGGCGTAGGTATCGCAAAATAGAATCAAGTAGCAAAGCACGACCTAGAAGATAATAACTTATCTTATAAATATGTCACGTGAAATTAAAGTAATACATATGAGTTTTCGAAGGATGTCGTATTATTGTTTGTAAAAAGGTTTTGTATCATCGTTCATGTGGTGGTTGAAAGTCTAGACTCGAGTACACACGCCAAGGTAATAAACATATAACACGCGTATAAAGGAAATAAACACGTAAGTATCAAAAAGCAATTAAGTAAATGATATGCAGATTGGTTAAGTTTTAGGCATGACAGGTTTATTTATATGATTTCTAAATTGTGTAAACTTAATTAAATTTCGTTTTCTAAATACATCTTACGTTGTCGATATATTATATAGTTTTCATTTTGATTCCCGTTTTGACTAATCGTGTTCAAATGTTGAGTCTTAGTAAGTTTTAACCAAGGTTATTCCGATTAACTATATCACCGAATAGTTTAGTTTATTAAAAGTTCAAAATACAAATTCCCATTTTGATAATCTTAGTTCAATTTGTAGATGCAACATGATTCCAAAATAAATAATCTCGAATCACAATTAACAATCATAATCAAGTTTGAGTTAAGTTTATAAGTTGACACAAAATAGATATGTTAGTCCGTTACCCAAATTCGAAAAAAAAATGTATTTATAAACTCATAGGTGTAATGAAAATGATATATCAAACTTAAACACTAACCATGGGCTTTGGCTCAACTTAAAACCAAACGCCCCTTAGGCTTTATACCAAACGCAACCTTATATGAGTCGTGGGCTCGAGCCCATAGACTGATCAAACGCAACCCTTTTCGGGGCTGAAATAAGCAAAACAAACACCCCTGTTGCGCAGAAAATTCAGCAGCAAACGTGCCCGTTATGTGCAGAAAATTCAGCAGCAAACGTGCCCTCTATGTGCAGAAAATTCAGCGGCAAACGTGCCCCTTTATGTGCAGAAAATTGGCAACAAAACATACCCTTTAGGGGCTGTATTGAGCAGGTCTTGATGCACTCTTTTGTGCAGAAAATTGGCAACAAAACATACCCTTTAGGGGCTGTATTGAGCAGGTCCAGATGCACTCTTATGTGCAGAAAACTCAGCAGCAAAACATACCCTTTAGGGGCTGTATTGAGCAGGTCCAGATGCACTCTTATGTGCAGAAAACTCAGCAGCAAAACATACCCTTTAGGGGCTGTATTGAGCATGTCCCAACGCACCCTTGTGGGCTGAAAATAAGTAGAAACAAACGCCCCTGTTGGGGCTGTGTAACAGCAAAACAAACACACTCTTTGGAGCAGTTAATAATCAAATTCAAACAGCCAAGTTGGGGCTGCGTAACAACAAAAAGAAACACCCCTGTTGGGTGGGCTGCTGAACCAAGTAGAAAACACAACATCAAATTAATATTTACACCCCTGTGACTCGAATTAAATAAACTCAATAACGACCCTCGCGGGTTTGTGTTTGACACCGAAAGAAATAACCAAAATAAACACCCTCCTGGGTGAGTTTGTGAACCGAGCAGAAAAAGAAAACAACACACAACTACCACCCTCGTGGTGTTGTGATCGAACGAGGCAAGACCAAGAGAAACAAGACTCGGTCGTATTCCCATGGGTCTAAACTCGAACCCACACGGGTTTTACACTCGACTAAGACCAAATAATTTATTGACCAGGTTCAAATTAAGCCATAGGTATCAAAAATAAGCTAATGACATAATCAACATAAAATATATGATTTTCATCACCAAAGAAGCTAGAAAAACAAGCATATCGTGTGCTTATTAATAAGTACTCGAGCAAAACACTATTAAACCCACAACCCACAATTTTTAACGATGATACCATTAATTATAAAACAACTTTTAATCCATTCCAATCACATAATTATTATACAAATCTTGGTGTTTAATCGGCATACCAACGAGAAGCACAAGATGGTGGTGACGATGGGAGTGAAACCAGACTTTGGTATACAAGTCGAACCCGATCGATTCTTGATCTCCTTCGATGTACCTCGTCTTTCTCGACCCCGCAGCAGATGGAGATGGTTGTGGTGGTGCTATGGTTAACTCAAACCAAAAGAGACTCTAATCATCATAACACCCATATGACCCTTTGCGGTTTCTTATCAACCAGATACAACCAAACACTCACAACCTTGGATCTTCCTTGTATCTTCAACAAGATGGTGAAGGAGGTGGCTGCGTGGCTGAGGTGGTGTCGGGGTGGTGATGAAGTTGTGGTATGCTGGTGATACAAGGGAGAGAAGAGAGTTCTCTGTGTTTTTCAAGTGAGAGGGAAAAAGATAATATACAGATAATGTATATATGGTTGAGTCGGTTTGATACAAAGGAAACAAAATTTGACTTTTGCTTTGTTATAACTTAGCTAGGAGGGTTTTTACAAATATCTAAGTTAAGATAATATTGAGATACGGAATGTAGGTTTGATCACGATAATTAATAATGTTAAGCCTTTAAGTTACGAAGATCAAAACAAGGTAACATAAAAATATAATGCTCATAAAAATGTTAAAACTTATCATCATACTTTATTTTAATATTTAAAAAGAATCGTAGTTTATCGGAGTGTTTAAACGTTACTTATATAAAATTAAAAAAAAAAGTTTACAGTAAATTTAATAACCTGAAAAGTTTCGTGAAAACTCTTATAAATGGCAAACGTTTTGTTTGATCGTTAAATAATCGTACGTTAAAGAAATAACGTAATGTGTTAAATAAAAGTTGAAAATTTCTATACTTGACGTATAATAAAGTTTATTTGAAATAAGCATAAGCCATGTCGGTGTCGATGAGCACGTTTGTTGGGAATGTGAGTCACGTCACACTAGTTAGTTGTTGTGATCAGGTATACTGATAACGTTTAATAAAAAAAAAATTATTCGACGTAGAAATTGGATAAGTATTCTTTCGTTAGAATATTATATTAATTTAATACGAGGTGAAATTTACCGGTGGTTACAACTATTTTTAAACTGATGTTTTTGATTTTATGTTTTTATAAAACTTAATTTAAAAACTACGTGACGTACAAATAAAAACGTGAAACTTACACAATATAAATCCTAAAAATATGAAAATGATATTTTTAGAAACCTAATGATATAATAGAATTTTAAGAAAAATAAAATTATTTTTATAACTATTTAATTAAATATTATTAATTAAAAACTATTTTTAACTAATTAATAATAACCTAAATTACAAGAAAATATGAAATAAACCTAGAAAAATAAAATTATGACTTGGAAAAATCTAAAATAACAAAAAATAATTTTCAAAACTATTTTTATATTTTTCGATTATTTTCTATTTTTATGAATTTTAAACTATTAAAACTAATTAAATTACTAAAATTACAAAATAAACTATGAAAATCTGGAAAATTACTTTTTTACTTTTATATTTATCTAAACTTAATAAAATGAAAAATTATTTTTTGGACTTTTTCGAATTAATTGTATTAAAAGCTATTTAAAATGCTTAAAAGCTGTTTTTAATTAAGAAAATAGCAAACCGTTATGAAAATTATGAAAATTTCAGGAAAAGTCTAACTTAATATCCTGAATCTAGGAAAAATAGAAAAACATGGTGGTGTTTGGAAGAAAATGAAACTGATGTGTAAGTGCTTATTGGAATAAGCACTTGAATAAACAAATGGAAACTAAAAAGCACCAAACCAAAACAGAAGCTCTAATAAGCTAAAATTGACCAAATGCAACTAAAATCAACAAGCTACAACCACTGATATGCAAGTTTGATCAGATTTGAAGATTTGAGCTTTTGAGCTAGAATGAATTTCGATGACCTACTTTGGGCATAAGCACAAGCCACATATTAGGCTAAAACAGAAAACTACAAATTGGAAACTAAAGTAGACCTGGTTGAGAGTGTCTAAACCAAAAATCAGACCTAGACCAGCTTTTATGAGCTCTGTGCATAGGCTGCACAATCTGAGAAAAACTCAGTATAGACTGAGAGTTGGAGCAGGGGAATTAGGACCAAGTAGAGAAGCTGTTTTGAAGCTTCTAAAAAACTTTGCAAAATTATAAAAAAATTGTAATAACAAAATAGACCAGCTAAACTTCTTGCACCTACAATTTCATGTAATTTGGCTCAAAAATGAGCTCATGAAAATTGTTTCTAGATGGGCTCAAAACCACTTTTCCAAAATTTGACTTTTAAGACAGAAGTGAGATGTTGACTAAAGTGAACTTTGATTCCAATTTTAGGACTGATAATGATGTAATATGATGTAATTACACTAATGCAAGCTATGTTTATTGAATCTTGACACAAAACAAGAGATTGCAAATCCAAAATCACAACAGATTAAGCAGTGAGACAGATTTTGATGATGTTTGACTTTTTGAACTAGCAGGCACAAAATAATGACTCAAATGAACACAACTAGACTAAACAATCATGAACCAAAAGGTTTTAACTCTTGAACACACCTTAAGTACAGTTTAAGCTATAAACCAAACACCCTTTTACACTACTGATTAGCAAATGAGACTAGGCTAACTACTGTTTAAGCTAATAAAACTGATTAATCTGAGTTTACTTGCACTAAACACAACTAATTAGACATGTTTTAACCACTTAAAACTACTATAACAGATTATGCTTATGAGACTTGGAGAATCACTTACAACTGTCCCAGCCACTATGGCTTGTCATTATTGAAATCAGAACCCATACTACACTAATCTATATCAAACCCAACCCACATCCATCTCTGCAACCACCCATTCCATTTCCAACCTGCTTGAACCCATTTTTGCTTCCCTGTTGACTTTTGTTGACTTTCAACTAATTAAGTTTGAAACTGATTAACAAGCTTATGAAAAGCTATATTAAGCTTAAACAAACTTGCTTGAACTTGAATAGAGGCTGTTTGAAGCTTGAAAATAAGAGTTGATACTTGAAATTTTAAACAGTGAACAAGAACATATGAGACTTAAGTGAAACTGTGATTTAAGGTTCAAATTGAATTACATTAACTAAACAACTTAGTTTTAACACCATGAAACTTGAAATTACAGATTTGAAAGCTAATTAAGATACTTTTAAAAAAAACGACATACAGAAATTAAAAAAACTAAGTACTCCTCTTCTCTTCACTTCTCTGTCTCTTTTATGCATCAATTAGCTTCCACGTGGCCTTCTGAGAGAATCCCACCTCTTTGTTTGGCCAATGGGAGAGTTTTGAGTGTATGCTCATTTTGGCGGGAAATGGGATTTGACTAGTAGGGCTCTGAATTTGCAGGTAGGGGGGGTGGCATTTAATGTGGTGGTAAAAGTAGGTGAGTATGATGAGGAGGGGTGGAAAAGGTGAGGAGATAAGGGGGCTGAGGTGATGGAGTTGCAGGCACAAGTTGGAAGGGATAAACAGTGGTGGGCGCCTATTTCTGCTTGTTTGACTTTGTTTGACCAAAGGGTCAAAAATGGGGAGGTCACTGGCTAAGGCAAGGGGGTCAAAAGGGTAAGTGGCAGGGTCAAATGTAGTTTTGACAAGTCTTGCTATTAGTTATGACAAGGACTTAAGTTGCAAATCTGAATTTTTGAAGGACCAATCCTGTAATTTTCCAAACTTGTTACAAGGGACCAAAACTAACAACCTTCAATAGTACAAGGACTAAATTTGACAATTTCAATTTTCCAGGGACCAAACTTGACATTTTGAAAGTTGAGGACCTTTTCGCTATTTAACAAAAGATTTATTCAAGGACCATTTTGACAATTTAGAATATTTCAGGGACCTTGAATAACATTTTTCTTTATTTAGATTTACCAGGACTTGTTTTGACAACTTTTGAAACTTGGGGACTAAAGCGCCAATTATGCAAATTTGATCGTTTTCACCAGTTTTGACATTTTGCATTTAAAACACATAAAACACTTATTTGTGATATTTTTATCATTTTGATGCATTTCGAGTGTTTTCGATGTTTTTGCGATCTAATTTAGATAAAATGATGAGTATTTACACACTCATCACACGTTAGTAATGAAATTTCACCCTTAACCTCATATTGTGTTCACCCATTTTGCCTTTAAATATTGTTTAGCATTTAACTCTGGTGGTGGAGATTTGTGTAACCGCCAAGCTTATGATAGAATACATGCTATGATTGTGCTTTGAGTGCTCATATTTTACCTGGAAATGAAATATAAAGGAATAAGAGTATATATCCACTTAAATGACATAAATATGAGCATAATTATCTTCTAGGTATTTGGGGGATATCTTTTTAAGAATTATTAATAAGGTCTACTTGACGGCAAGTAGAGTTAAAGTGGTGGGATATTTGATAACATCAAATAATCCTTACTTTTAAGTGTCAATTTCCTCCGATTATGCTCATATTTATGTCATTTAAGTGAATATATACTCTTATTCCTTTATATTTCATTTCCAGGTAAAATATGAGCATTGGAGCTTAGAGACGCGGATTTGGAGATTTTCCTAATGATTTTATCTTAGTATGCTATCAATGAAGAAGCTACGGCGTAACTCACATTCTCAATTACGCCGTAGCTGGGATTTTGTCACAGAAGACCAACTCAGCTGCAGTTACGGCGTAACTCTCAACTTAAGTTATGAAGAATTTCGCGCCTCCGGTAACTATGCCGTAACCTCCTCACATACATTACAACGTAACAACCTTCTTTATAGAAGATATTCAACATATGGCATAGCTTTCTACTAAATTGCGGCGGAACCACTATTACGGTTGAACTAATCCATAGGTTACGCCATAGTCTCTTCTACGAGCTTTTTGTTTAGAAGACATTGAAGTTACGGCCTAACGCTTAACTTTGGTTACGCCATAACTATGATTGGGCCTATAAATACGAACCATAAAATCTGCATTTTACATCATTCACTCACAACACAAAGGCAGAGAACGTGAAGAGGGTTCAAAGGGCAGATCCTACCAAGCATACGGAGCCATCTCCAAGGGAGGAATCACACCATATCGATAAGCTTTAGCGATTACTACTATCTTTCACTTTAATTCGTGTATTCAATTATGTTAAACATTGAATTCATTTTGTCTTTTAATATGATCGGCTAAGCACCCTTAGTGCTAGCCTAGTTATCATTCCTTGATTATATTGTTTGTGTTTTCATGCTTCTATAATTGTTTCTAGTGTATGCATGCATAGTTTGATAGTAGTTACCCTAGCTTCGGTAGTGTTGAAGTGCGGTCGAATCTAATTGCTTAGGAGAATTGACCAACTGACCCTAAGTAAGTAGGTAGAGAAGGGGCTGGTAAGAATTGACAAAAAGACTACCTTTCCCACTTGTGCGAATTGACCAAAAGATCACTGTTCGGATGGATGAACTTAAGAAGTTAGGGATGTGTGTCTAAGATGCTAGCGCCCAGGCATACATTGTTTCGAATCTTTCATGTATGGTACTTAATGACTTGGATTAGGTTGCTTGAGACCCTCTACTCCTGAAAGGGTAGGCCTTTAACGTCGGGTAGGAACCTTTGTTGATAGGTTATGACGAATTGACCAAATGTTGTCATAGCGACTTAAACCCCTACTTGAATCAATAGGAGGTAATTAGAAAACATAGAAATTACATGATAGGATGAATAATTAGGTTAGCACACTTTCTCACCACTATTCACAACCTTAATTTAATTTGCGCATTTTATTTCTTGTCTTTAGTTTAATTAATCATTTCATACTTAAAACCATTTAAAATAATGGCAATTAGACGTAATTGGATCCTCATCTAGATAGCTCTTGGGAACGACCTCAGCTTTACCACCTTCTATACTACGCACGATCGGGTTCACTGCTCATTAGTTCAATAGGTAGAACTTAGGTAGACGAGACTTATAAATATTAAATACTGGTCGGAAAACCTGCATCAGAATTTTGGCACCGCTGCCGGGGAGCTATATTAGGGTTTTTGTTAAGACTTTTATTTTTTGTGTTTCTTTATTTAATTTTGGTTTTCTCATGATTTTCTTTAAGTTTTAGGTACCATGGCAGGTGTGAACATCGATAACCTCACTCCCAAGGAGTACCTTGCTATGACTCAGGATGAGCAAGGGCCGAGGCTCGTTAGGCCGGCTATTGGAGCGGAGGTCCGATTCGAGATCAAGGACCAGTTTATGAGGGATCTGCGTGCTAACCCTTTTTCTGGAAGTAAGAACGAAGATGCTTACGAGCATGTTGAAAATGTTTTGTACTTCGCAAGCTTCTTTAACATCCCGGGTGTTTCTCATAATGCGGTCATGCTTCAGGTATTCCCTATGAGTAAAGAAGAACCAAGCGAAGAAGAGATTCCTAACGACACTAGTGACGAGATAAAAGATGATTACAAGGCTAAATGGGGAGAACAAAAAGAGCGTTGTAAGCGTGAGCTTGTGAAGGATTTGCTTGATAACGCGTGGTTTAAAGGAACGGAATCCGATGACAATGATACTAAAGGAATTATGGATTACCTTGAATTACAAGGTCATAACGGGTTCACGGACCCGCACGGCCAAAACATACGAGCCGATAAGATGTAAACTTCTTGGTATTCCCTACAAGAGACCGCCACTAATTATTGCTGAAAAGTTTGAAGTAACAAAATATCACTTGGGGCCGGATGAAAAGTTTTCCAAGGTTCAGAAAATTGAAAGGAAAGAGTTTTTTCGCACCGCTCTTAACGTCGCATGGGTCAGGCATAACCTAATGAGGGAGATGGACGAAGTTGGCCAAATCCGAAGGCCCCCATAAAGCCCTATGGCTTTGAGTCTAACTTAAGACTCGTTAATAATGAAAAGTGCTCTTTCGGGAGACAACCTGAATTATTCCTTTCCTTCTTGTTTTCTTTTCATTTTTTGTTAGGTTTTGTGCTTGTAACATTTTTGCAGGAATTGGAGTTAAAATAATCAGCATTTAACAGGAAGATGGATTCTGTCCCGATTAGCAAGTTATGGTGTAACTTTTCCAATGGTTACGCTGTAACCATCTTATAGTAGCAGTACACTCCAGGTTTCAACCAGTTATGACGTAACTTCCTTCCATCATTATGCCGTAACAGTCTCTGTAAGCAATTTCCAGGTTCAAACCAATTACGGCGTAACTCATTCTTGTGGTTACGCCCTAATTCATTCTGCAGTACAATTTTAATTCTTAAACATTAGCACAATAATCTTGTATTAGTTCTAAATGAACTTTGTGAGTATGTTCGCTATAAGCCCTCACGAGACTACACTCGTCCACTTGGGACACCAAGTGGTTTAAAAGGCTTGTTGCATATGCTAAATGCATCCGTGATTCCTACGAAAGTGAGTTAGGTTTGTTTTGTTTTTGTTTTTTGTTTTTATTTTTATAGTTATGCTTATTGGTTAGTTGTGATTTCAGGGATCGAAGTTTGCTCATGGATACTTAATGAAGGAACGATTTTCTTCATGGGCCTTCTCTTTTTAGGAGCAAATTTCAGGGAAGTTCTCCCTCCAATTCTACTTTCGCTTCATCTTTATTTAATGTTTAGTACAAAAGGGACTTTGTACATCTCAAGTGGGGGGGAGGGGAGTAGAATTATTACTTGAACTTAATTGCTCTTGTTTTTCTAGTTTATTTTGAAAATTTTGCCATTTTTAAAATTTTGACATGTATTTCTTAACCTAACTAGATTAGACCTTAGCCGATCACACTATAACCTTTGATATTCCATGGTGAGATTAGCCTTATCTGTTTATATTTATTTACCCAAATCCACCAAATTATGAGTGTGCCGGTAGCTTGTAAACTTTAGAACTTGGCATTTGCATCATTTCGAGTCCATAAATGAGGTATGTCGAGTTTGCTTGATATATACGGAATAATCAGTTTGAGAAGGCAATATTTTAGGATTATTACCCAAATAGCCATTTATGTGTGTCTATCGATTAGTCACCTCGACTATTCGACCCCCATGTTAAACACTTCTGTTGCACTAACCTTTAGTGCAAGATACCCCTAGATACACCCTTCAGATCCATTCCTTTCATTTTATACCCTTATTATGTTTGTTTCGTTATACCCATTCGCCTTAGCCTACCGTGTAGTCTTAATTTATGGTCGGGAAGTCATTGTTTGCCTAAGTTCGAGGTTTAAGTAGAAAGGTTCAGAAATCAAGCTTTCGTCAAAGACCTACATCTGAAGATCATCGAAAACCCCCATATTCTCCATATATGTTCATCTCAAGTGGGGGGATGTTTATCTTTTTATTTGAATTAGTTAAAAGGAAAGTTATGAAAAGTGTATATATATATATATTTGGATTTAGAAAATCCAGTACTTAAAGTGTCGGTCTCCTCAAGTATATGTACTCGTTAGAAAGCTCGTAGTCGTGGTCATTTAGTGTTAGTAAGTAGTTCATTAAGTAACACCGTGGAGGACGGACGGGTCTTTACCCACTATATGCCTTATCCACAGCCCATAGGAGGCGTGTCATGTTTGTACCTATAAATACCCTTTGCCTTCCAAGGCAAAAGGTTGGTGCTTTCATAATTCATTTTTCTTTGTCTCACTAAAGTTCCCATTCTCTCCCACCTTCTCTCTCTAAAACTATAAACCATACGCCTCATACTAAGCTTATGATGTGATTGTGAAAACCAAGATGTTACAAATGGTATCAGAGCCATGGTTTAATCATCCATATTTCATGTACTTGGTTGTATAGTTTTAGTTTGGTTATACGCTTGGTTTATGGTATACGTGTGGGCTTTAAACGCATACTTTTGATAAGCTTAAAGCTTTATATTCTACACTTGAAAACTCAATATTCTTATGGGTTAAGGTTTATTGAGTGTTAAAATTTCAGTTTCTTGAAAAAAGTTTCAAACTTTACGTGTTTTTATAAGTTTTTAAGCTTGGTTTGGTTCGGGTGTACTATCCTACGCATAAGACTAAAAAGTGGTTTAGATCATTAAGTCTTAACTTTATTGTTGTTTTGGTGTTTTCGATGTTGTTTCATCATTATAATCTGGTTTACTAAACGGTGTTGGGCATAATAATCTGTGTTGGTGTTTTTGGTATTTCCTACGCATAAGAAAACCCTAATTCTACGCATAAGGTGTTCATCAACTGTTCTTCGAATTTGTTGGTTTACTCAGTGTTTTCCTGCTTGGATAAGCCTGAAAACACTTCGACTTGTGGATATCTTTTGCACTGGTATAAGTGTAAAGGATTTGTGGGTAAAACCCTAGTTTTACGCATAAGCCTAAAAGCTTAAGAGTAAACTTCCTACGCATAAGTTACTCTTACGCATAAGATCATCTTACGCCTAAGTTTACCTTACGCATAAGGTCTTTACTTCTAAGCCTTTAAGTCTACGCATAAGCTTAAGTTTCATCTATATTCTACGCGTAAACTATTAGTCTACGCGTAAGTGTTGTTTACGCGTAAGCCTCAGTCTACGCTTAAGGATCTACGCCTAAGTGTTGTAATCATGTCTTCCATTCTTGATGATGTTCAAGGCTGCAGGATCGATCTTGTCCTCCCATGCTTGATAGAACCGATTATGACTCTTGGTCTCAAAGAATCACACTGTATTTCTTAGGAAAGGAAAATGGGGTTAACATCCTTAAGTCTATTGATGAAGGACCATATCAAGTTGAGACTACCGAGGCGTTACGAAACCTGCTGGCGATGGTGCGGTGATATTAGGATTGGATAGACCAAAGACTTATGATGAACTTCGATAACGAGAAGAAGAGATACGATGCGAGACATCGTGGCTTCAAACATCATACTCAAGGTTTACCTAAAGACATTTACAAGTCGATCAATCACAACACTGAAGCTAAGGCGGTTTGGGATAATGTTAAGATGCTTCTATCGGTTGAGCCGACTATGGAAGATAGGAGTCTCGACTATATGATGACTTTGAGAACTTCAAAATGATACCGAGGGAAAGTGTGATTGAATATCATGTCGATTCCACAAGCTTGTGAATGATATGAGGAATATCAAAATGACAATGCCAAATATCCGTTAAATTCAAAGTTTGTAAACAACATGAATCCCGAATGGCACAAATTTGTCACTGCAGTCAAACTTAACAAAGGATTGAGGAACACCAATTATGAGCAACTATATGCTTATTTACTTCAAAATGAGAAACATGCTGCTTATGAGCTAATGATCATGGAAAAGTTCAAGACCAATGCTGGAGAAGCAAGCTATTCAAATGATTCAATTGCATTCTACACTAATGTAGGGATTACTACCAAAGCATCACAAGTCATACCTCTCGGAAATGGTAACCACAAGCTCATTCACGATCCGGTATAAGACTCACGATTCGACGCATTCATGGAACACTTTGTCAATCAACGGCCCTTATGGTCAAGCAAAACTTGAATCTCACCCCACACACCAAGAATCATCTCAGAACTGCGTCAAATATTCACAATAATGCTACTGTTAAAGAAGGAAAGATAGTGGTACAAAATGTGCAAGGAAGACAAAATGCATACCCTCCACATAATGAACAGGGGAATGTAGGTGCTGGTTATGGGAATACTGGTGCAGGAGGAGTATATGTGGGTAATCAGAATCGTGGAAGGAACATGGCTCTAGGTCAAGGAAAGCCTATCAAGTGTTACAACTGTGGTGGAGAAGGGCACATAGCTAGGAAATGCACTCAACCAAAACGTCCTCAAAATGCAGAATACTTCAGGGACAAGATGTCGCTGGTTCAAGCACAAGATAATGGAGCAATGTTGAATGAAGAGGAGTTGTTGTTCTTGGTGATGGGAATGCCAAAACATACGATCTTGATGTGGACGAACAACCTGTGCATGGTGCTGCTCTGAACAATCCCAACGCCTTTCAAGTTGTAGACTGTGATGCATTTGACTCGGATGTTGATGATGAACCATATGCACAAACTATCTTTATGGCAAACATCTCTCCAATGGTCTCTACATCTCAACAGGCCAGTCCCTCCAAGGAATCCATCATATCAGAGGTACTAAAACTATATGATGTGGTTGATGAGCAAAAGATTCACCATAAAGTACAATCTACTAAAGTATATGAATCAGATATTGAAGATATGGGAAATAGCAATGTTGTCCCATACGATCAATATATGAAGCAAGATGAAAGTCTTATTGTACCTTGTGATGAATCTTCTACAGTTAACAATGAATGCATATATGATGAATTCACTACATATGTGCCTGATGATTCCATGACCACTGAACTCAATACCTATAAGGATCAAGTTGCCATATATGAACAGCGTGCTAAGTTTGAGCTGACCACGCGTGAGCAGGAGATGGATGTCCAAATGCGTACAATTATAAGAAAAAGTAATTTTAGGGAAGAAATAGTAAAACAAGAGTTAAATTCCTTAGAAGAAAAGCTTAATAAAACTGCTAAGAAAAAACAAGAACTTCAAGGAAATTTGAAAGTATTTAAGCAGGAATTTAATGCTAAGGAATCAAAACTTTTAAATGAATTTTCCATCCTAAAAACATTGAAGAACAAACTTGAATACAAGTTGTACGTACAAGGAAACACCCTTCAGACTGCTCATATGATCACTAAGCATAGAGTCTTAAGCGATAAGCATAGTATTCCCCTTATAGAGGAACCCAATCCTGAGTATGTAAAAATAGCAAAGGCTGCTCAAGAGGTAATCTATTATGGCAATGAGATTCTTAAGCCTAGACAAAAGCTTACATGCGTTGAGTGCACTGAAGAGGATAGAGAATTAGAAAATGCCTCTAGAGAGAAAATGGAAAAGAAACTAAAAGATCCTTGGTGTGTAAATCACTATATAACATTTAAAAAACCTGATTAGACTAAGAATAATTGGATTGACTTGAACAAGTTTAAGCCTCAAACTCTATTAACGCCTGAACAAGTGTTTTGGAAAAAGGATATGGATAAGCAAAAAGCAGATAATCTTGTTGAAAAGAATTCCGCTTGTAGGAAATTGCCTCCAGCAACTGTGTATCCTCCAAATACACCAATTCGTTTAGTGACTAGAACCCTTCCCACTAATAGCAAGACCTTAATCAGCCTTTATGTAGTTTACCAACTATTTGTTGATTTTGAGAAAATGTGTAAAGAGAATCACACATCTTGGGATAGCTTGGAGGGAAGGGGTTTTCACTAGTACAAAAGCGGGATTTGGTCACGCATGGTCGAAATGGAACGGCCACACATTCGCATATTGTGTGGTGAAGGTACGAAATTGACAACATTTACTAATTAGTCACACATGAAAATTTTGATTGTGTGACCATTAGAACTATGTCGCCACACAATTGAACATTGTGTGGCTAAAGGTATCCAAATGATTTTGTTTGATCATTTAGCCACATATGAATTTGGAGCGCGTGACAAATACAAGTAACCTTGATACGTTAGTCACATGAAGTAATTTTTGTGTGTCTAAATCATAGAGTCAAGTTTTGTCACACATTATTTAAGGGTGACCTGATATGTTTTGCCAACTCTTTAGCCACATCGAAATTGAAACAAGTGACAAATGAAAAGTAAGGTTGAAGCATTAGTCACGATATACATATAAGCAAAGACAAATATATGTCACACACTTGAACACTCGTGACCAAATGCCATATATGGTCACACTAAATGTTTTGTCACACATTCGTTAAGTGTAGCCAAAATCCAAGAAATATGTTCACGTAAGTTAATATGTGTGTTTAAAGTTTAGTTTGTGTTAGCTTGCAAAAAAGATAATCTATATAGTCACATTTACTACTAACACTGTGACCAAATGCCATATATGGTCACACTAAACGTTTTGTCACACATATTATTTAAGTGTAGCCAAAATCCAGTACATATGGTCACGTAACTTAATATGTGTCCATTAGATGATCAATAGTCACTCAAAATACACGTTTCTTCACTTTAAACACCATATGGTCACACTTATTAACACTTTTAGCCACTTTAGATTAATTGTATGTGACTAAATACCCAAAACAAACATGCTTTGTGTGACTAAATGTTAGAAAAGGCCACACAAACATAAATTTAATGTGGCCATTGGATGATCAATAGTCACATAAAATACACATTTCTTCACTTGAAACACCATATGGTCATACTTATTAACACTTTTGGCCACTTTATGCTTAATTGTATGTGACTAAATACACAAAACAAACATGCTTTGTGTGACTAAATGTTACCAAAGGCCACACAAACATAAAATTCAAGTGGCCATTGGATGATCAATAGTCACATAAAAGACATATTTCTTCACCTTAAACACCATATGGTCACACTTATTAACACTTTTGGCCACTTTATGCTTAATTGTATGTGACTAAATACCCAAAAGAAACATGCTTTGTGTGACTAAATGTTAGAAAAGGCCACACAAACATAAATTTGATGTGGAAATTGGATTATCAATAGTCACACAAAAAACTATTATGTTTTTCATAAATGTAACTAACTACGAATACTAAATGACTTAACTTAGGTGCGCAGACTTAACTTTGTCTTGGCAAATTTTAAGCACTAAAACTAACCTACCGGACTTAACTTTGTCTTCGGCCGCTTTAACCACTAAACTTTTACGTTTATAAGCGCACCACAACACAAAATATATATATATATATATATATATATATATATATATATATATATATATATATATATATATATATTTGTTCAAAAGGTGAACTTGTATTAATTAAGGAAACTTTGTACAATGAAAAAGCAACACACCTGTGATATGGACAAGTCCCATATCAAGTTGCATACAAGGTAACTCTATTCAATATCCGATATAACTATTCTTATAAGTCCGATAACAAAAACAAAGCGCCCATATCATACAACCATGGACGATGACAACCACACAAAACCATCACAAAGAACACCTTTTAACGCACCACTAGGAACCATACACTTCGGATAGGGCTATACCAAGTAGTTTACATTCCATCTCATGAATGGCTTCAACTACTTGGGAACACACACCCTAAATGAAGCCAACCAAATCCTACAAAATCCAAGAAACTGTTTATAAACATGTCTACCAATAACAACCGATAACGCGGGAATTACGTTTTAACACATGCTAAATCATCGGAAATATAAGCTGAGTACGGAAGACAACGAAGCTTGGTCGTCACGACAAAGTCAACAAGATTGAATCGACCATTTTGTCTCGTTCTCACCGACACTCCTCAACAATCTCTCTCATCGGCATTTATGGAAGCGTGGTTCTTGCTTCTAGCCTATCGGTGTGGTGTTCAATATTCACTAATCCCTGCATAATACAAATAGTAAGCATTAGAAATATGCATGAAACATTGTCAAAACTCAGTAAACAAAATAGCAATTCAAGTGTAAAAAAAATTAGAAACATGTCTAATTTGTTCAACCTCGTAAACAATTATAGTCAAACTGGTTAACCATGATCGTATAGCTTTTCAAGATCTCATTGAATTGGGTCAAATGGGTTAAACCATGTCCTATGATTCATTTTGAAGGAAGAATACAATTCTAAACGTAAAAAATAACTACTTTTGACATGTGTGTCCCATATTAAAGGTTAATGTTTTACAAGAAAGCTAACTAATTGAATGGGCACTTACATTGAGATAATAGCTAAGCAATCTTTCTCTAAACCGTTAGCTGGACTATCATTTGAACTTTGCACATGTAATAAGAAAATAGCTATGCAATATTAGCGTAATAACATAGGAATGCTTTCAAGTATATCTCATTTGAAATAAAGAGATCATGTTTAGTTAATTGTTAGTTATCGTACCTTTTAGCACTTTGTGACGACGAATTCACAAAAAGCACCAACTCATACTAGCCTGATGAAATGAAATATAATGAGTTAAGGTATTGTGTGTTCACGTAAAGTGAAGTATAATAAGTGGAACAAAATTTAGCAAAGATAATAAAAATGGCATAATTAGAAGTTTAGATACCAGATCACATACCATCGAGAATTTCTTGTTGTATGACTTGTATCTCATAATGCAAAATGACTATGTCAAGATAGACTCTTCATCAATCAACTTTCAAGGTACCTTACTGTCTTGCTTGGGTTTTTTTTATATATTTCTTCATATTTCTTGAGAGCGAGTTAACTCGGGGAAACAATTTGTACATCGAGCTATAAGTTACACTTTACGTTTACCCCACCAAGAACCTAAATTAGTACTTTAAGAAACATAACCTGATGTCATCATAAAATAAGCATGACATTTACTAAATGTTGTGTCATTCTATTACTGTTACACTTTGTAAAAGATTCTATACATTACCCAAAGAAAGATACAACCGCTATCACCGTCGAATTCCATTTGCGGCACGACTATGTGGTCAATGAGCCAAAGAAACCTGATAAGTATAATTATTGAGTTAACAAACAAGCTACATAAAGCCTTTCAGATGCTATGATGAAAAGGTACAGTTTATGAATTAAAGAGAATGTTTGAAGTACTTTTGATTCACATTATAATCACATCAGTTAAGATGAATTGCCTAAGATGAACTAAAGAACAACACATGGTCAAATTAAAACACAATGTTAAGAAGTGGAAGTGAAGAAAACATACCACATCAATAATACTATAATGATTATTTAGCATACTAGTATGACAATGATCACATGAATTTCAAAACATCAAACGACCAACATCCTCAAAATTAATTTATTTACCAATACCCATTTCATAAAACAAAAAGTATCATCATATAAAGATTCAAAGAGACCAGTAGTAAAGCACTAACCTTAATGAAATCCCAACAACCATGTAAGACTAAATACACTACGAGTGCAAATGGATATACGAAATCGAATAGGGCAAAATAAATTATCATACAGCCAAATAGTATTTTAGAGAATAAAAATGAGAGATCTATTGTAAAGCAATATCTTTTTTTATAATAAGATTAATTAGTTCTATACAAACTGAAAACCAGATTAACAATTAGAGTGCAATACTTACGAGACCAACAACGTTCACGGCAGAATTAGGCAGAAATCAAGAGCTCAAAAATTTAGGAATACAACTATATTCAATGTAGATTACTATGAGAGATTGAATGTCGCTTTAGTTTTGTCAACCAATTAGGGTTTGAATCCTTTTTTTAAGGAAAATTAAAATTAGGGGGAAATTAATTTTTTGTTTTGGGGGAAATGAATTTAAGAATTTTGAGTGAAATAGTAGTGGCGCTTATGATTTACGACGTTTCTTTACTAGTATGCTTTTACTCATGGTTGTAAAAGGGCCGCAAAGGCCTCGCAAAGGCGCGAGACTTGGTCATAATGCCACGTCATGTCGCTACATCGCCTTATACCACGTTTTTTGTAAACTCGATATATATGAAATATGATATAAATATATAAATATTTTCATATTAACATGTTCGGATTGAGTCTAAAAACGTTTTGGGCTGGGTTCGCGTTGAATGTGTTAAACGGGTCAACCCACAAATCCGTTTAATCTGTTCAACCCATGTAACGTACCAACTTGTTTAGATAAGCAGGTTAAATGGGTCAACCCTGAATCTCGTTTACCCTATTTAACCCGCCAACCCATATATACACATGGGTTAAATAAGTCGTGTTCGAGTTATGTGTAAATGGGTTAGGGTTTACATGGATGACCTGATTAATTAAACGGGCCGCGTTCTGGTTGGGGTAACATAACACTCTAAGCAACTATAACCCGATGCATATGACCCATATGATGTCAAATACCCATTAATGAATGTGACCAGTGATAATCTAATGCACATGACCCGTGACCCATGTGAATTAAGCCAATATCATCGGTCATGCATGGGTTGCACCGGCTTGGTAAACCGTGGCTTTTTCTCCCTTTGTTTATTTTCAACTTGTTTCATATTTAAAATTTCAAATTTTGCACAACGAAATAAGTTGCAGATGACCCATATGATTAGGGGTGAGCAAACGACCCGAACGGACCGGACCGACCGACGGACTGACCGAGACCGGACAGGACCGGACAGGACCGGACCGACCACATTCGGTCCGGTCCTCGGTATAGGCTTTTGGGCTAATTCGGTCCTCGGTCTAGGCTTTTGGGCTAATTCGGTCCTCGGTCCGGTCGGTCCGGACCACAAACCGACTATTTTGGCGTTGTTGGACCGGACCGAGCGAGACCGGATTGGAACGGACCGACCACATTTGGTCCGGTCCTCTGTCTAGGCTTTTTGGCTAATTCGGTCCTCGGTCTGGACGGTCCGGTCCGGTCCAAGACCGATGCTCACCCCTACATATGATGTCAAATACCAATTAATGAATGTGACCAGTGATAACCTAATGCACATGACCCATGTGAATTAGCCATTATCACCGGTCATGCATGGGTTGCACCAGCTTGGTAGGTGTATATTTATAGTGTGAAGGTTATATGAATTATACTTGAAGTTACTAAAGGCATTAATGCATGGGTTGCACCGGCTTGGTAGGTGTATACCATTTTTCACAAATACTAAGGAGCAAGTATCCATGGACCTCCCAATCATGTTATCCGGGATTGAGAAAGTTTGAACTCAACTTGAGCTTGACTCGAAAAGCTTGATTTATTTGTAAAGATGTGTTTTCTTACATAAATTAAAATTGAAATATCACCTAAGAATCGAATTCTGTTCGACTTCAGCTCGAAAAGCTCAATACATTCATAAATAAGTATTTACACTTAGTACACTTACATACAAAATATATAAAAAACCATATGCTATATCACTTACAAGCTCGAAAACTCAACAATAATTCGAGTCGAACTTATATAAGGTTGAGCTCAACTCATTAAACATTTTGAGTTCATTTTATAGGCTTAAGCTTGAGCTCAAAGCTTGACCGGGTTCGGGTATAATATTTGTCTCTTACTCGGGTTCGGGTCAACACGAGTGACCCGAGTTTCATTTTTTTCTTTCTAATTTGTATGCAAACGCCAAAAATATATAAATTTAAATGACCTAAACCCGAACTCAAGCTGACCCGACCTGAGTTGACCTAAACACGAATTGACCCGAGTTCCAAACAAGGTCGGGTTCGGGATTTTGGGGGTAAAATGAATTTTTAAAGTTTAATGTGTGTTTGTTTGCCAAAACCTAATGTGTATAGTCACATTTAATTGTAGCAGAATCATGTGATTATAGGCTTTAGAATAGTCACACATGAGTTAAGTGTAGCCAAAAACCTCTACATATTATCAAACCTTAATTTTTTCAAAAATGAAATTTTCCGCTCTAAGTTTTCATAAAGCCCGCTTAATTTTTTCCCCAAAATCAAATTGCCCCTCTAGCCCCAGCCAAGTTTTTCCACAAAATCAAATTATCCCTCTAAAGTCTAAACCATCTTTATCTTTTACCTCAAATCTCACATCCTCTTGATAGAATTTTCTTCCCAAACTGATATTCTTAATCTTCTTACATCCTATCTCGTCTCTCTGGTCAACTGGAAGCCATCAATAGTCACCATACACCAGTCTTCGGTCGGACCATAGACACCAATTTCAAGTTCATTTATTCATAAATGAGGTACTTTGTTGTATTATATCTTCAATTAGGGAATCAATTCTAAGTTTCCGCTTGTTAACTAATGATTTTTTGATTTTCTAAATTAGGGTTCATGTGATTTTCTGGGATTTTTATTTTATATTCGGATTTTGTGCTTGAGTAATAGAAAACAAAATAGTATCTAAGTTGTTAGAGGGTTTTTGGGATTTGGGGTTCCTTATTTGTTGTATTTATGTTTATGCTTACAAGTTGTTAGAGGGTTTTTCAGTAGCTGGTATTTACAATATTTATATGGAAGATGTATTAGTGGACCATGATTCTGTTGAAAATAGCGCCCCATTGCCAAGCCTTGTTGATCAGAACGAACAAGATGTTTTTGAAAAGGTATGAAAATTTCAAGAAGTTTGATATTGTCACCGACCATTCAGATCATGTTATTGGAGCACGTAAGGCAAGTATCTGTGTGTGTATGTTTTCAGTTCATTGAATTGTTTTAGTCACAGCAAGTCTGCAACGATTATATCATTTGAACACATTTTCACAAGGTCGTTAGTTTATTCACTATTTGCTGATAATAATAATAATACTAGGGTGTGGTTATTAGCTTTGATATGCATATACATGTGTGATATGTTTTGCTCAGGTGCCAATATATATAGAACCAAAGAGAATAAAGGAAGAGCGTGATATGCTTAAGAGATACTTGCATGGTAGATACATATGACAATTCATTATTACAAATCGGTTATCATGTGTTTAATAAAGAAAGGAAGTAAATTGAGTTTTCATTTATTTTGTTAGTTCTGACAAGATGTGATTAGGATCTAAGAAACACTCGAGAAGTGTGGGATTTGGAAGCTCAGGAACTTCAGGTTAAGCAAAAGGTTACACTGCAGAGTAACAGATTAGGATCTAAGAAACACTCGAGTTGGCATACTTGGTGAATCTAGACAACTTGGCAATACACTCCATGAAATGAAACTGAACTAAAACATAATTTAAATTGCTAGATTATAAGAACTAAAGGTTGTACAACTTGCACTACCAATCCATACAGTCGTCAAAAAATAATACGAGTAACCAACATAATTAATTGTACAACCAGTTGCATCACTACCACCAGCAGCTGCACCATCAGCATCCATAGACACTTGGTACATTTTAGCGATTATTGGGTTACAAACGCCCTCTAATTATTTCTGCTTATCTTTTCAAATTCCTCAGCCTCTGCAAGCTGATTCACATCCAACCACTTCACAGTCTCATCAACCGCATCCACCAACTAATAATTTTTTTCTTTTCTTTATTATTATTATTATTATTATTATTATTATTATTATTATTATTATTATTATTATTATTATTATTATTATTATTATTATTATTATTATTATTATTATTATTATTATTAATTTTGAAATAGTGTTTCGTGAAACCCAAACTGTTTTGACCTTACAACATTTCCGTTTTGATCGCCTATATTAACTTATGTTTGCTTCTATTTTGCAGTCATGAACCAGATGCCATATTTGTCCGCAGCGTGAATGAAGGTGAAGTGAAGCCAAAGCCTAAAGGTTACCCTAATCCTTCTTTGTAAGTGGAGACTATATAAATGTTGGTTTGCTGAATATTAGGTATAAAAAATGTGTTTTAGCGACTATGTACCGAGAATCGATATTGCACGGCATGTAGGTTGATCCATAATCGAGCGGTACTTATCATCTTGTCTAGCAAAATATCTTTGCAAACCGATGGGAAAGTACTTTTGAGTTAAGGCTATAACTACCACATGTGGCCATCTTGTATGTATCGATTTTTGTAATCGTCGAGACTATAGTTAGTTATATTTTTCTTGGGCCGAATAGCATTGTGCGAACACCTTTCCTTAATGGGATTAAAAGGCAATGAAGATGCCAAGAGCAACGATGCACTTTCCTATTTGTGATCAAGTACTTTCTAAAAGGTATAAGTAGATCTCGTCTGAGGTTTCTAGCTCTTCTCTATCTTCCTCTATACTCCAATTTGACATCCTTGGCTCAACAAAATTTTGAAAAAGTCACACAATTTAGTTCTGGGATACAAGGTAGGCCTGACTTTACATAGGCATATTCTTTGGTTGTTGTTTCGGTTGGGTCATCTAATCTTTTTATGGGTATCATTTGGGTTAAAAACTTTGTTAATCGAGTCAATATGTTCCTGCAAACACTGTTTCCTTTGTAAGAAATACATAGGAAGATTTTATGTAAAGGAATTTTATTCAATATAATTGATGTATAGACCGGATCTATTGGCACATATAATCTCGGACTCAACTCTCCACCTCGGTGACTCCATCTCTCCACCTCCACCTCCAAGGCATATGCTAATTTTCTTATGTGGTGGTAATGTAGTAATGTAGTATGCCGATTTTCATCATATATTCTATTGTTCTATTATCTTTAAGCATATATTCCATTATGTAGTCAATCAATCATATATTTTGTTATGGTATCTCTGTTCGAGTTCGTCCGGTTATGTCCGATCTATCGATCCGAGTTATGTTGATTTTATGTCCATGGTCTTATGTTGATTTTCCGTCCATGGTCTTATGTCGATGATCCGTCGAGTTATGCTAATTTTCGTCCATGTTCTTTCCGGGTTCTGTGCCCGGTCTTCACAAGTCACTCACCACAAATCGGTCACTACAAGTCACTCACCTCAAGAAATACTGGTGGTTACATAGAAGATGATATCAGATATTCCCAGAAGTTCAAGAAACGTTCACTCGGATTTCAGGATACTGTGAACAAGTCACAGTTGTAATATATCGGATTTCAAGAAACGATATCCACTCACCACAAGTCACTCACCACAAGTTCAAGAAACGGTCACTCAGATTTCAGGATACAAGGTCCAAGGTCAATGCTCTAAAGTTATACTTAAGTAATCAAGTAAGGTAGCTTGTAACTTTTGAAATGTGTTATTTGCAAGAATGTATCAATAGAAAGTAAGTTGTAATATTAGTGAATCTTTTCTTATTATGAATCAATACAATGTTCACTTGGTCAAATAAGAATTGGATTTCTGAGCAACATTAACTTTGTATTAGTAGTAGTAACTTGTATACTAACAACATTAACCGGGTACTAGCAGCATTAACTGTGTACTAGCAGCATTAATTGTGTACTAGCAGCATATGGTCACACTTATTAACACTTTTGGCCACTTTATGCTTACTTGTATGTGACTAAATACCCAAAAGAAACATGCTTTGTGTCACTAAATGTTACAAAAGGCCACACAAACATAAAATTCAAGTGGACATTGGATGATCAATAGTCACACAAAAGACGCATTTCTTCACTTTCAACGCCATATGGTCACACTTATTAACACTTTTGGCCACTTTATGCTTAATTGTATGTGACTAAATACCCAAAAAAACATGCTTTGTGTGACTAAATGTTAGAAAAGGCCACACAAACATAAAATTCATGTGGCCATTGGATGATCAATAGTCACACAAAACACACATTTCTTCACTTATAACACCATATGGTCACACTTATTAACACTTTTGGCCACTTTATGATTAATTGTATGTGACTAAATACCCAAAAGAAACATGCTTTTTGTGACTAAATGTTACAAAAGGCCACACAAAGATAAAATTCAAGTGGCAATTGGATGATCAATAGTCACACAAAAGACATATTTCTTCACTTAAAACACCATATGGTCACACTTATTAACATTTTTAGCCACTGTATGATTAACTGTATGTGACTAAATACCCAAAAGAAACATGCTTTGTGTGACTAAATGTTAGAAAAGGCCACACAAACATAAAATTAATGTGGCCATTGGATGATCAATAGTCACACAAAACACACATTTCTTCACTTTAACACCATATGGTCACACTTATTAACACTTTTGGCCACTTTATGATTAATTGTATGTGACTAAATACACAAAACAAACATGCTTTGTGTGACTAAATGTTACAAAAGGCCACACAAACATAAAATTCAAGTGGCCATTGGATGATCAATAGTCACACAAAAGACATATTTCTTCACCTTAAACACCATATGGTCACACTTATTAACACTTTTGGCCACTTTATGTAATCGTATGTGACTAAATACCCAAAAGAAACATGCTTTGTGTGACTATATAGTGTTTATGGTCACTAATACGGATTAATCCAACAAAATTTGTACCTAATTAGTCACACATGTTACGGTTTTGGTTACTCTTTTGCAATAGAGACTAAAAAAAGTCAAACACGTGACCATAGAGTACCTATGGTCGCGCGACCTTTAGTCACACACGGTCGAAAAATCATGTGTGACTATATGTATATCGTCACACATATTCGGTGTAGCCAAATCCACTTTTTGTTCTAGTGTTTGAACTAACTAAAGAATGCTATTTGACTGAGGTCATGCCTTTTTTCAAACAACTTAAAGAGCAATTTGAGAGTCTTCAAAAGGGAATGGATACAGAGATTAAAGAAATGAAAAGGATGTTTAATGATATGGAACATGAGGTCAAGATGCATGAGCGTGAGCTTAAAAATAATGAGATTGAAAGAAAGAATCGCATCTCTTAATGATAGTCGATTTCTCAATGTGTTGCTCAAGATGTGTTCTACATCTGTTACAAATTCTTCTATTCACGCATCTCAATTTCATGAATTATCTGTTGCTTTGAAAGTTTCCCATGATCGTGTCATTGAGCTTGAAACAACAACTTCAAAATTGCATGAGAAAATAGAACGGGATGATCATGATAACCTGGTCAAACATTATTCTAAATTGGAAGTTGAACATCTTGCCTTGCAATTAAAACATCAACATCTCAAAGAAAATGTTAACACCTCAAATATCAAGACATCATCTGATGCTCCTGAGTTTGATGTAGTTTTGATATTAGCAAACGTGATGAACAAATTCGAGCTCATTATAACACGATCAAAAGATTGAAAGCCCAAATTTCACAACTGAAAGGTGAAAAGAATGATGTGACTGGCTCCCGTATACCTCCACCTTTAGATTCTCAGAATTTCCAACTTCAAAACATTATTGATAACTTGCAAAAGGAAAATGATTGTTTTAAAGCTGAAATTTCAAAGATTAATGATCAAAACAAAGAGTTAGGTGATTCATTCAAAGTTAATCATGATAAACAAATTGAAAAGATAACTTATTTGCTTAACGATATTGAGAATCTGAAGCGTGAGGTGAAAGGAAAATTGCCAATCCCTAGTTGCAAATATTCTGTTCCTAAGGTTTGTGCTTGTGATAAGTATGCTATCGATATGTTATATATCCCCCCTCCTCTTAGGAATAATGAATTTGCACATAAAGCATATCTCTCATACCTTAAGGATAGTTTAAAGAGTCTCCGTGAGATGGTTGAAGATGAAACAATAGAAAAACCTTTTGATAGTACAATCGCCTATGCCTGCATGGATGCTAAAAGATCTCAGGAACTCTTAGAATATGTAATTGTCACAAGTCCGAAATCTAGTAATTGGCGAGATAGAATAGTTTCACCAAGTTCTATGCCTAAGGTTAAGAATGTGACTTTTGATGTACCTCACAAAGCTTCAGATCCCAGCACTTCTAGACCACTAATGCAAAGAGTAGTATCACCAACTAACATTCCTGTCATTCCTTCTACAGGAGTAATTAGCAACACTAAGGTTAGTGGGTCAAAGCCTTCAGGCAATACAATGCGAGATAGGATCATGCGAGCCAAGAGTTTTGAAGAGAAGAAAGTAGAAGAACACCCTAGAAAGAATAAGTTTGAGCTGAATAAAACGAATCATGTTGATTCTAGTATTAGCTATAAGCGTACTGTAATTAATTTGAATTCTGCTACTATTTGCATAACATGTAAGAAATGTTTGGTTTCTGGCCTTAATCATGAATGTGTTGTGAATGAGGTGGAAAATGATGTCAATCCTTCAGTCAATATTATAAAAAATGTTAAACAGGTTAAGGAGGTCTGGAAGCCCACAAGGAAAAGGGTTAGTAACTATTGGAAGCCTACAGGGAGAAAATTTAGAAATGTAGGTTATCAATGGAAACCTACTGGCCAGAAATTCAAATTGAAAGAATTGTGTCCTAAGATGTCTAGATCTATGCCTTCTAAGAAATGGAAGCCTACTGGTAGAATCATACCTTTAAGAAGTTGTCACACTTCAAATAGGTCCATGGCCACTACTAGTTTAGCATCCACTGCTAATGAGGTCATATCTTCCATTGCTGATATGCGTACTCCAATACTTTGTACTAACCAAACGGAACCCATTCTCTCATGGGGAACCAAATTATCAAGTCATCCATACTTGTCTGTGTTCAACTGCAGGTCGTACAAATCGTTTTGTGGTATTTGGACTCAGGCTACTCAAAACATATGACTGGAGATCGCTCACGGCTCAAGAACTTTGTGAATAGATTCATCGGAACAATTAGATTTGGGAACGACCATTTTGGAGCTATCATGGGTTATGGATACTATGTTGTTGGAGATAGTGTAATCTCCAGGGTATATTATGTTGAAGGTCTTGGTCGTAACTTGTTTTCTATTGGTCAATTCTGCGATTCCGATCTGGAAATGGCTTTTAGAAAACATTCTTGCTTCGTTAGAAAACTCAATGGTGTTGAACTCTTAAAGGGAACACGTGGATCTAATCTATACATAATCTGTATCGAAGATATGATGAAATCTTCTCCAATTTGCTTATTGTCAAAGTCATGGTTATGGCACCGTCATCTCAATCACTTGAACTTCAGGACCATAAATGATCTTTCCAGAAAGGACCTCGTAAGAGGAATGCCTAGATTAAAGTATGAGAAATATCATCTTTGTTCAGCATGCCAATTGGGAAAAAGCAAGAAATATGCCCACAAACACAAAACTGCTAACTCTATCATGGAAGTTCTTCGTACCCTTCATATGGATTTGTGTGGACCAATGAGAATTCAAACCATTAATGGGAAGAAATATGTGCTAGTCATTGTTGATGACTACTCTCGGTTTACTTGGGTTAAGTTTCTAAGATCAAAGGATGTAACTCCCGACGTCATCATCAAACTTGTTAAGCAGATTGCGAGTCCTACTCAATAAACTGCCGAATTATCCGATGGGCCGTTTGTCAACAAAGAACTCAGTCAGTTTTATGAAAGCATTCGAATCGACTATCAAAGAAGCATTCCACGACTCCTCAGCGAGCGGTGTAGTTGAAAGGCAATCGGACTCTTGTCGGTCTGCAAGAACTATGCTAATCTACTCAAAGGTTCCAATGTTTCTCTCGGTGAAGCCATTGCCACTGCTTGCTATACAAAAAACCGTTCCATTATTCACACCACTCATGGAAAAAATCCATACGAACTTGTCCACAATCGAAAAACCGATCTCTCTTTTCTTCGTGTGTTCGGTGCTTTGTGCTATCCAACGAATGATGGTCAAGATTTAGGTAAATTAAGAGCTAAAGCGGACATTGGAGTTTTTGTGGGCTATGCATCAAATAGAAAGGGTTACCGAATCTGCAACAAAAGAACCCGAGATATCATGGAAACTATTCACGTCACGTTCGATGAGCTGTCTGGGCAAATGGCTCCAGGACAATCAAGTTTTGGACCCGCACTTCAACATTTATCAAGTAGTCCCATTAGTTCTTATGTTGTACAGAATAACTCCCCAGGAGTTCCATATGTACCTCCATCTGAAGAAGATTTGAAGCAACTGTTTGATCCGATGTTTTATGAATACTTTGAACCCATTGATAATGATCATTCTACACCATCAACAGTGGTGGCTTCTAATTCAATCAACACAGATAATCCATCTGTCTCAATGACTCTATCTCAAGAAGCTCCAGCTGCAGATCAATCATCGTCACCCTCAAACCCTCAATCTTCAGCTGTACATCATGGAAATGTAGCTGCTAATAATGATGGAGATAATCCTTTTGCTACTCCCGAAGATGCTCCATTTGAGAACATATTTGCTCCAGAACCATCTTCATCAGGAGATCCAAATTCTGCTACTTCAGTTCCTAAACAACAACCACACGAGCACATTAGAAAATGGACACATGACCATCCATTGGACAACATCATTGGGAACCCTTCTCGTCCTGTAACTACTCGTAAACTGTCACAATTCCCAATTTCCAGTTATTTCTCACAACAATTCACGTTTCACAATTTCAACATTTATCGTAAACTTGGTTTGCTTGTTCCAAATTCGCGTAACCTTAAAGGTTTAGCGGCGAATTCATGATCATAACATCACGTACATTTCATATGGACTAAGATTAGTCTACATTTCATGGTCATCATTTGCATCTCATTAATTTATTCACGACATTTCACTTCATATTTTACGCGTAATTTTTATGTTTAAAAATCTTTATCGCGTGAGTTTTTATTTTAACATTTAATCCGTTACTTTCAAAAATGATCCCGAGGTATTTTTAAACTTACATTTAGTTTGTAAAAACTATATTTTTAGTTTTCCTAGTGTTTCAAATTTATTTGATATTTTAATCGTTAAAGTTTTATTTATTACGTCGTTTTCTAAAAAAAAAAAATCTTACGATAATTATTTTATCACTCAATTTTCACAAGGAAAGTATTTTTATAATTTTTATCATCTCAATACACTCTATTTTGATCTAATAAAAACCTACTTGTACATTTTCTACACTTTACACCTTTTTACTTATACCATTTTATCAAAGTCTTACAAACAAATATATACAAGTTGCAAGTAATTGTTTTAAAAAAAAAAAAAAAAATTTATACTGAGGAACACATCCCTAAGATCCGCCCCTATGGGTTGATATTAAATTCATGTTGCATTATTACTTTGAATATATATGCTTACAAGTTACCTCATTCACTTCATTTACTTTTCACAAATAATTCAAGCTAAGAAAAAAATTGTTCTCTCCTCTTTTGGTTCTCATCAAACCGGCCATTGAGAGTTCACCAAGGGATCATCTTCCAAAATTTTTCTCAAGTGTATAACAATCTAGTTTATACTCTTTATTTGGTTTTGAAATAAAAACCAAGAGTATTTAGGATAAACCTTGTTACTTTCACCTCTTCACTATCATTTGTAAGCATGTTTTTCATCATTTTCATGTTTCCTTATCATTTTCATATGTTTCTTTTCATTTTTGGAGCTTATATGCATGTTATGTGATTTATACCATTTATTTCATGATTTTAGAACTTATATATACTATTGGTCATCCTATAATTATTCCCATGGTATTCTTTGGTCTTGATGGTGATTAGGAACCCATGACACCCTAAGAAGGTGTATGGTAGGATTAGATTAGCTTTGGAGTTGATTTGAAGGGATTAGAATAAGTTTTGTCCGAGAAAAACTATTTTCGATAACTATATTTTTGTATTCTGTCCTTAAATCGAATTTCTGGAAAAACCTGCTGATGGTACGAAAGTTTGGCCTTGATTTTTGGAAAATATACTTAAAAACGAATCCGTGGCCTTTTGAACGGATAAAAACGGACTTATAACAAAGCCGTGGTGAATTTTTAAAGTTTGACGACGAAACGTATTAGTTTCAGAAAATTTCAGCTTGCTGTTTTTGTACATTTCGAGTCAAAAATGAGCCTTAAGCTTCACAAATTATTTCGACTTCTCAAAAATATATTAGTTTACTTCGATACGAAGCTAAGGACATATATTACGTAGAAAACGGAGTTAAAACGACAAATATATGCACATTTTATTAAAGTTGCCGTAAATTTTATTTTCTGAAAAACTATATTATTTTTACGTTACAAGTATTTCATTAGCTGTAAAGGCTATGTTTGCGGCTGTTTTTAACCGTGATGTGAAACTTTTTGGAACAAAATGTCTTCTAGTAAAATCAAGTTCACCGGCCATATTTTTCAAATCAAAAAGCCGTTTGTAAAGCGGAGTTTTAGTAAATTATTTACGGATGTTCAAAGTTGGCCGAAACTTATTTTCTGCACACAATTAACAAAAATCACCAACTTTAACCCTTGATATCTTTATGATCGAGACCTTTTGGACGAAAACTCCTGAACTGAAACTTTTAGATATGGATACAAACTTTCCAAAACCGTCGAGTTCGTTCTCTAACTATCGACGTACACCGTTTTACGACTACTTTTCCGGAGCCATTTTTGTTAATTTCATGATTTTTCCGACGACATTGTTTTGCGGCGAAAAGTAGTAATTTCACCAAAAATCATTATAAAACCATTGTAGGATGACATTTTGACGTAAAAACTTAAAAAGTGATTTTTGAAGGGTCGAGACGTCAAAAGAGTATTTTTCGACGACGAGTATATCTTTTTCAAAAGGTCGTAAATGGTATAAATAACATATGGAATGCATGCATAACATTACATTGCAACTCATTACATATCATAACTCAAGTCATAACATTCATTTTAGGTTGCGGATAGTTTCCGAGCCTCATTTTCGTGCACATCATTTTGTTAGCATATTAATCACACCAGGTGAGTTCATACCCCACTTTTACTCGTTTAAATTCCTATAAACTATTTGGGGCGAGATACATGCTTATCTATCAAAACCTTTAAACTTTATTGCCAAACAATATTGCTTATACTTTAGACTTGATGCGTGTTGTGACTAGACTTAAACAAACATCCCAATATTTATATGTTGGAAGGCCATTAATTTGGATACAGCCCAACGTGAGTAGTTGGAGGAACATCCCGGCATTTATATGCTCAAGGCCATTTTATGGATACATCCCAACGTGAAGTGTTGAGGAACATCCCAACACGAGTTGTTGGAAGACCCTGTGGTGACATTTATACTTTTAACTACTATGATGTATGCATTCATGATTGACATAATATATTTTGGCAATGGGTTGTGAACACAGAGTTGCAAGTTTTGTATGGGCGGAACTTGAACGAGTGGATTTACAATGCCTTTCTTTGTGTGAACATTCTCAAAGTATTCCAAATCATTTTGTTACAAATTTATGAACTCACCAACCTTTGTGTTGACACTTTTTAGCATGTTTATCTCAGGTCTTAAGGTGGTAGCACTTCATGAAGCTTTTGGGTCGCATGGCATACTTTGGAGTCTTGGGCTTTTAACAATTGCCATTCGACATGTTTTGTAAACTCTTTATGTATTATCAAACTTTGTGATTTCTTGTGGTGTAAACTTTAACTTATTTATCGAATGGTAAACTTTTCAAAACGCCTCATTATAGAGGTCGTTTCAGATCCATACTTTGTGCTATGACGTTATACCCCAATGACACTATCGTTCATTGTGATATTTTGGGGTGTGATATCACTTGAATCGTGTGATCACTTTCTAAAGTAAACTATTCGACCCTAATGCCTGGGTTACACGAATATCTACTTGGGATAAGTGTAAGATATAACTTTTCACATACACATCAAACCATAACACAAAGTAGCATATAGATGGAATTCTAGAGAGAGAAAGTTAGAGGTTTAGGGAACTTAGTGAGAGAAAGTGAAAGATATTATTATGAGCTCCAACTCTCTACCTTGGGAGGTAGAGAGTATTTATAGTCTTACATAAATCGCCACACATCGGGCTGTGGATCAGGCATACAGTGGGTAAAGACCCGTCCGTCCTCCACGGTGTTACTTAACTAAATACTACTTAACTTAAAAGAACTACGACTACGAGCTTTCTAACGATTACATATACTTGAGGTGACCGACTCTTTAATACCTGGAATTTCTAATTCCTAACAATCTCCCCCTAAGGGAGGTCACCTCAATCATGTACCAAACTTACATTGAATACAAATAGATATTACATTAACAATTGATCTTGCATTCTTGATGTAGTCCTTTGCTCCTAAGCTCGTAGTCATTGATTCTTCACATTGCATGTTTGGTTACTCCAAGTGGAGGTCTTTTACTGATCCACGTGATAATAAATTTTGAGCCATCTTTTGAGATCATCAGCTATCAACAATCTCTGAGACATCCTTTGTGGTGTTGGTATTATGTGATGTTGTGACATTAGGACCGACATGCTCACATTCTGGATCATGATATCTTCTCATCAGAGTAGCAGAAGCATTTGTTGAATCATGATATTGGCAGCAGCGTAGCAGAAGCATGGAGTGAAAATATCAGAGTCATTGATGCACTAATCATGATTTCTTTGAGTTGAATGTGTTAAGTGAGCATGCGGCTATGGATTGACCGCTTCATTCTGATCAGCTGCAAACGTCGGGTGTACCTGCATACAACAGTTAGCAATAAATCGCACGAAAGTGTCTTTGATCACTTTCGTTGAATTGAGGTACACGGCCCACGGTTCCCCGTTGATCAGTACATGTACTGCTGTGATCAGGTATAATTCGAAGAATTTCCTTGACAGGGTTTCACAGCTGTTCTAGCTGTTCTCAAACCGGAACATCTCAAAGAAGACAACACGGAGTGAGTGAACCAGCGAATTTTAAGTCCACTGATTGATGAAAAGAGATTTGAAAAACAATCGTGTATTGCTCAATAGAAATTGTTTTTGCAATACAACGAAGGTTTTATTGAAAATCAATTATCAATCATAAAACACCTTTTGGTTTGAAAAATGAGTACACGGTCGATGTGCTAAAGAAAAAAGTTGTTAAGCACAAAGACCGGTTTTTCAAAGGTATCCGTCAATCCATAACCTGAACCAGGATTGATTCAAGACTTGAATCGCCCCATTGTTTCTGTTCAGTTGTCACATGGTTGATCTAATGAATAGATCTCACATGCCACCTACCAGGAGCTTGTTTGATGTTGGCTCCAGAAGGTTTTCCATCTTCATTGTGAATATGTATGCATATCACTCAGATGTTCTGGCAATACCACAAGGATAATGCGTAGGACTCAAGATATAATCTCTCTTTCCACATTGTGTGAAACAGAAAGTCTTCATTGACAGTGTCCTAATGAGATTTATTGATGATCTCGTGGCTCTAGACTCAATTTGTGCATATTTGGATCCTGTGCCGGAGACTAGGGAGAGGGTCTCCTTCTTCAATATCAACAATCTCTAAGAGAAAGTCAATAGATAATGTCGGTTCCCCGTGAGAATGAAACAAGTCCTTTTAAGAGGAACTTGAGTGGTTTGGAAAGTTGAAGTGCAGTGCGTCACTGGGTCCATGACGTCTTGTCTTCAATACCGATGTTACCATCAGTAGTATATGAATTGAACCCGGTTTCTGCCCTAAGGTTGAATAAATGGAGGGCTATTTGTTTTCACCCTTTTCTCATTCAATTCTTTTTAATTCTTCAACCCCTTCAGTGCTTACCGAGACTTCATAGCTAGAACCTTGTTGGGTTTATTCCAGTACTAGCTCAGTCTTAGTCCGCACTCTTCCCATATCTCATTTTTCTCCTTTTATCATCATACCTAAGGACTTCTACACTAACTAGTGGATTGTCCCTGGGTAGATCCCTCCGGTTCTGGCGGATCATGGGAACACATACCTAACCTTATCATCCTTATATCACCGTACATAAAATAAAGTTGGTCGGTCTATTTGGTATTGTTCGTCTGCCATTGGAACCAATTGAAAACCATTTGAAAATCAATTCAGATACTTGTGATATATTATCAAAACATTTTGTACCTGAATTGTTTTTGATAATTTTAGAACGAGAACTCCCCCTCAACATGTGCATCAAGTATTTGAAAATGTTTTGCACACGGAGGCAAGAGAAAGAATTAACTTCTTTGATTACCATTTTCTAAAAAATATCAACATCACTTCCCACATCAAATCAAGTAGGTATAGCATTTCCGGGAAGGATGAGGTTTTCATGATTTTGCTCCCCCTCAATATGTGCCTCGAGATTTGAAAAGAGTTTTGCACATACTAGAGGGAACCTGCACATTGAGATAAGTGATCACGTTTCAAATCATTGGTTTATGATAGATGCTCCCCCTCAACATGTGCATGGAAAATTTGAAATCGTTTGTCACTTGTGGGCAGGATAGCATGTACATCCTTATAAAACCATTTACCGAATTATCAGTTTAAATCCAGTTTAAATCACACATTCTCCCCCGATCACAATTATCAAATCATTTGAGATTTGTGATCTCTTATAGATTTAAATTGATTTTGAATGCTTTTAAGGAGAATTGTGACTTGATTATGAAAGTGTTTTAACTGATAAGGATCGGATTTTAAGACTTTAAACTCCATTGATAAAACATGCATGTATATCTTTTGAGAACAATTTAATGCCAAATAACTTTTTAATTTAATTGAAATCATTCTCCCCCTCAATCAATGACATAGGTTGTTGATTGAGAGATAGAGATTTTGACAAATAAGTCCTGATGATTATCAAAAATAGAGATCGAGTTATTGTTCAAAGCATTTAGTTTTCAGCAGATAAATGTTTATAGAGTCAGAGCATGGAATTTTGAAAACATGATAAAACATGGCTCCGTTCTTTCTTTTAAAACCGGGTTATTTCCTGAAAAATGACAATAAACCATTGTTTCTCTTTCTCTCAATTTTTTTTTTTTTGTTTTTTTTTTTTTTATTTTTTTATTTTTTATTTTTTTAAATAACAATTCGAACAATATCTAAAGTCCCGTGTCATTCTTTGAATGACAGCACAAAGACCGTAGATATAATCGAATCGAGAAAGACATGACAAAAATGACAAATTTTTTTTTATTTTTTTTATTTTTTTATTTTTTTTATTTATTTTTTTTTTTCGAAAAAAATATTTACAAGATATAGATGAAGATAGACCTTTACTCCTCGTCTTCCTCCTGAAGACGTTTGAGAGTTTCTGGTTGAAGGCTTTTCAAACCAAGTCGTGGAACATA